>JAMZAV010004902.1:0-101853 GCA_024449915.1 Sweltsa coloradensis
AGTACCTGAAGAGAGAGAGACATAACATTTGGTCTTATTGTTGGTGGAGGTGCCGGGCAGATACATATCCACTCTTTGGTTGACTATCCCACCCCTGATCCCTAGGGTCACCAAACACATTTGTATCATCCTTTTAAAGGTCAATGTCAACTAAAACACGCTTGTCAATCGGAGGTTTGTGTGTTTAAAGCAAGCCCCACCGGTGCGGAAGTACCTGAAGAGAGAGAGACATAACATTTGGTCTTATTGTTGGTGGAGGTGCCGGGCAGATACATATCCACTCTTTGGTTGACTATCCCACCCCTGATCCCTAGGGTCACCAAACACATTTGTATCATCCTTTTAAAAGGTCAATGTCAACTAAAACACGCTTGTCAATCGGAGGTTTGTTTGTTTTGTTCGGTTTTTATCGTTATACTTAGCATACTTAGCCTACACACAGACCAATGGATAGAAAAGCTGTTAATTTAGCTCAGTAGCAATTATAACGTTTAGTGAAGAAAAACCTAATATTAGTAGAAGCACTGCTACATTCATCAATTTTCTGTCTGTCCGTCTGTGCGTGTGTCACGTCTCACGATGAAACGTGAAAATGACCTGCGATTGACGATAGAGTTTTTTGTTCACATTGCTTGGAAGATGAGGATGATGAATAATGTTGTCTTGATGAACCTTGGGATTCAGAGAAGCGGGGTTTATCGTCATTAAAAGACGACATTTCTATGAACCCGGCAATTCCACAAAGATGGTCGAGCGGCCAGGCGGCCCGGAGACGCTTATTTCGATGAGGTACCCCTACCGGCGGTAGAACAAGATGATATTATACTTTTAAGAAAGATTACTTCAAAATACATATGATAAGCTGTATCCGAGAAAAATCCATCTTGTTCTACATGCCGTTTTGGTGCTTTGAGCGCGTCGCGACGCTTCCGCACGGCGCTTCACTCTTTTGATCATTATTTCCAAACTAAACAAGATACATTAATAAACTTAGTACTATTGTTTAGAAGAAGAATAGCCCTTTGCAGTGAATACCCTCATCAAACCATTACAAATATTTTATGGTATTAAAATTGGCCTACAACGCAAAAATGTGACTTTTTATCAATTTTACTTGGATTTTCAATGCCAATTTACAAGAACATTTGAAAACATATTGTTGGTTTATCAGTCTTAAAAACATGCTGTTACATGTGTTATAATACTACAATGCACAGATAGTTATACGAAGTCGGTGAGATTGTGCATGACATGCGTTTGTTCGGCCGCGCGTCTTATTTAGTTCCGCCAATTTAGTCACGCCAAGCACATTGTGAGCTGTTGTAAGCGCCAAACCGCTCATACGTTACCATTCGGCCATGTAGGTATCAACAAAAGTCTTTGTGATTTAGCAGTGTTAGTTCTATAAATGCTTTTATGTCATATTTCATCTCAATTGAATATTTGGTTCAGTTTTTGTCAATCGACAGCAAATGCAGGAACAAAGCTGCATTGCAGTCATGCATCACAAATATAATAATTTTTTTTAAATAGAACTGCTTCATTAATGTAATTTTTAAACTGAATAGTGTGACCAACACTCAAAATAAAATTTGGAAATTAAAGACCATCTCGTTGGAAACATGCTACTGTAGCAGTACACAACGTTTATTGTTGTTTGTTCCGTGCTTTGAGATTATTTGCATGTTTGTTATGTAAATCACGATAATATTATATTTATAGCTATGACTGGAAAACAGTATTCTCATGATTCAATCCCATATTATTGTTATAACATGATCGAACATTAATTTCATGGAGTATATGATATCATTTTCTTAATGCAATGCCAAATTGGGTAAACTGTGTTTCAAGATTTATGTATATACGAATTGTATCTATGGATGACGAACCAAAAACAAAGTACTAAACTCAAGAAAGTAATTGATCAGATGCTGTCTATTCTGTGACGGCAAATTGTTAAGACACTGGGTCTGTAATCGACCTGTACCAAAAATACGTATTATACTCGTATCTGTTACCGTATAAAGATATATCTAAAAAAAACTGAATGTGAAATTCCACTCTTCTTGCCGTTGGGCTGTTGATCAATTATCTTGTGCTATTGAAAAAATACACCCAGTATTATAAAGAGGTACCGGAAGGCGAGGTCGATTGCGTCGGGACCTACAGGGTTGGCTTGGTCGCTTTGATTTACTGTCCCCCACTGAAAATCAGTTATATAACTGAGTGGGTAGACTCTAAATACAATTTATTTATTATTATAATTATTTAAGTACGAACTGTTGGGTAAACCCGATTTATTCTACAATAGCTGACGAGTGTCGGTGAAACTTTATAAAAGGTGTCTAAGCTCGAAGAGACTGACAAGAAAACAATAATGACGAAGAACGAAACGTGGACATCAAACCTTCCAAGAGAATGGTCTTGCACCAATCTGCTGCTATATTCATTATGAAGAGTAAAAGAGATTCAGATTTCTTTACCATTTGTGACAGTATACACAAATGTGTGCAAACGTTACGTTAATGATGCTATGATTCTTTCGATGGACTTGGTGTTTGTGCCTACTTTAATCCCAAGATATACTCTCATCTCTAGCATTGTGTCACTCATAACCTAATAGCACAATCCAAATATGTAAGAACACCTCTTGCTTTAGGAGTGTTCGTGCATCATGAGTTTGGGAGCAAAACGTTTTTGCACATTTTGCATTCTCCATTGGATGTACGTATAGTTGTTTTTACGACAATATTCCCAGGTTTGAGACGTATGTTGATAACTGCCAGTTAGTACTTGAAGATGACTTGTTCATACCTCATGGATTTAATTTCTTCAACCAAGAAGAAACCATTGACGGTAAAAACCCAACTCATGACACAGTCGTCGTGCTATATTAAAGAACTGTGGTGAATTAAAATTCCAAATTGGCAGTAACAAACTTCTGACATCAGAAGAATCAAATATCAGATACAATACATTATACTTCAATATGATAAACCCCTCGCCGAGCCACGAGAAATTACAGACACAACTTTGATGAGGAGACCTATCTTTAATCACAAATCAAGTGCCTAGTTTGAAAAATGTATCGCTTATTCACCGATTTATATAGTGATCTAACTATTAATACTACGTTAACTCTGGACTGGCGGCGGAAACCGAGTTTTTCCACGCAAGACGTTTTCGCCGCCAAGTAGCGTGATGAACGCGTACATTTTGGACGCTCCTCCACGAGAAAAGATCGACATTTCCGAAAAAAAATACCCGCGACCCGACAAAAATTTGCTTCCGGGTCAAAAAGTCAAAAATCGCAAAAACGTGGTTTTAGACAGTTTTTGTACTCGCGGTTGCCGCGCCCAAAGTAGGAGACGAGATTCAAAGATCTATATTACACTATTTAGAATCCATCCATAACTAAAAATGGTAAAAATATTCTCTAAAATAATCCTATGCATAAAAATAATTCAGCACCGAGACGTCTGCAACTCGAGAATGGTGAGCAAAACTTACTTATTAATAACAACAATAAGGTAAAGCCTATAGGGGAGATTGGGGTAATTAGGAACAAATTTGTGTAAGTTGACCTATGATCTCAATTTACATATAACTAAAAAAACATGTTATAAATGTTTTAGTGGTATCAGATACATTGAAACATTGGCTTTCTTAATAAAATTAAATATTTTGCATTCATGTGTTATTTTAGATGCAATGATTTTTTTCTACACGCGCATATTGTTCCTTATTACCCCAACATTTTGGGCAATAAGGAACAAGCATTATAAGAAGCAAGGTAGGTGCATTAAAAATACATGGGCAAATAGGAACATAGGTATTTGTAGTATAATTAAGTAGCAAAAGAATTCATCTTGATATCTTGCTTATTGACAAAGTTAGAACAGATGCAAATTGTAGTATTTTTTTAATAGCTAGAAACATGACATTACAGGTTTTTTTTAAACTGTAATTTTTGTCTTAAAACTACACAAAGCTTCTCATAGCATGATGTTAATATTTAAAAAAAGTATTTGTATCATGAAAAATTACAAATTATAGAAATTGTTATGCATGAATTACTGTTTAATAGGAAAAATATACACTTTTTAAGTGGGGGCAATAAGGAACACTTCCCTCACATTTAATTTATTAACCCAGATTTTCATCAGGGCCTACTTGTTTTGTTTTAAACTTTTCCCAAAATGATTGAATGATTTTTGGATCTGGTTCTAAATTAAATTTAGTGACCCCAATGAGCTTAATTGGGCCTAGGAAAAGATTTGCCTCTTGAATGATGTCAAAGTCATCCCTCAAGGGCCAAACAAAGATATTACCTCTACGCTCTAGGAATTTTACTTCAATTTCCAGTGGTTGATGATTGTGGATTCTTATTACCCTACCTGCATGACGAGACATGTTTGTTCCCATTTACCCCTATGATATAGCATTACACTATATGACTCATTCCTATTTTCCCCTAGTATTCCTATTTACCCCTCATGGGTGTTCCCTTTTACCCCAAAAATTAAGTTTTTGGGGCAAATAGGAATTACCCCCTACTTTTAGGAGAGGAAAGAGATAAAAAATTACAAAAATCAAAATAAGGCACTCTCATATGTAAGCAGTAAAATAAGCATACAGTCTTTACTACAATTAATTCTTATAAGAAAGGAAAATTTGATTTTTAAAACATTGTTAGAAACATTTTACACTTTTTTTTGCAGTACCTTACAAGAGTCCTAAAAACACCAATCAAAAGTTATTGTTTTCAGTAGAATTGATTACATTATCAAAGAAGAAGGTATGTTCCTTACCAAACAATTTTTCATAAAAATTTACATCTTCAAATTTCTTAATTATAGGGCTTGTTCCCAATTACCCCAATTCCTTATTACCCCAATCTCCCCTACAGTATTGATAAAAATACCCTTCATATTTTAATTTTAATATTTCATTCATTTTATGGGAACATAACAAATGTTGTTGGTATCTTTATATATTACATTCCAGTAAAAGCCACACAAGAATGGCATTCACACTTTAACATGCCTATACGTGCTACACCCTAAATTAATATTTGACGTGACGTGTGTCAAAATTTTTTAGTAATTGATTTCAATTCTTACATATTTAATTGATTTAAAAGTTGTATTGCCAATTTTTCTCTTATATGTGTTCTGTTCGGCGCTCGGACCTCACAGTGAACACTGCGCGACAGCGGAAGTAAATAAGACGCACGGCCGAACAAACGCATGTCATGCACAATCTCAGTGACTTTGTGTAACTATCTGTGCATTGTAGTATTCTAACACATGTGACAGCATGTTTTTAAGACTGATAAACCAACAATATGTTTACAACTCTCTCCCGTTAAGTGACATTGAATAGGCCTATCCAAGTAAAATTGATAAAAAGTCACATTTTTGCGTTTTAGGCCAATTAAAATACCCTAAAATATTTTTAATGGGTTAATGTGGGTATTCACTGAAAAAGGCTATTCTTCTTCTAAACAATGGTACTAAGTTTATTGATGTACCCTGTTTGGTTTGGAAAAAATGATCAAAAGAGTGAAGCGCCGTGCGGAAGCGTCGCGACGCACTCCCAAAACTCCCAAAACCCAAAACACTCCCAAAAAGTGCCAAAACGGCATGTTGAACAAGATGGATTTTTCTCGGATACGGCTAATCGTATGTATTTTGAAGTAATCTTTCTAAAAAGTATAATATCATCTTGTTCTACCGCCGGTAGGGGTCCAACTTTCATAACTTGCCGATTGCCGCTGCACCAAGAGTAGGTAGGTACTTAAATATTGGAGTTATTTTATTTGTGTATCCATTCTTTTTCGACAATTTTGTTGTTTAAATAGTTTTGCGCCCTATTTTGAATACTCCTCTAACCATGTGTATTATGTTTATTTACTTTTTAAATGTAAACATTGATTAATTCCTTGCAATGGCACAGTGTGTGTTATCAACCTAACTGGCTCATGATAAGACCAACTTAAACCATATCAAGTTGAAAAACTTACCAACTGCCGATATCAAATCCAGAGCAATGCTGGGTACATCTTCTTCGTACACTAACTGGGCAAAGTGTGTGAGGTGCGTGCACACGCACACGTCTATGTTCGTGCTTGTGTTGCTGTTACTGAGAGCACAGCCGACGTCCGACCAGTTGTTGGCAGTTAGATCCCAGAACACACAGGTGGCTGAAGAGAGAACTAAGATTATGCACTATGTGCTACAACTACGTACTACTATTTTTATGGCTTTAAGTATTGATGTCAGTTTTCACACTATACATATTTGCAGAAAACAAAAAAACACTACAGTATTTAATATTTATGCAAATATATGATCTCAGGTATATTTGGATGAGCAAAGCAAAGACTTCAATTTCACTGACCCCCAAAAAATTTAGCTCGGGTGTTTTTTTTTTGGTTTGTTTTTTTGTCTGTTTGTTCGCTCCCTACCGGGCAAACGGCATATGCGATCTAGATGAAAATTGGAGGGGACCTTCAAAATCTCTGAACTTAGACCTGCCACGTTTTTGGGTACAATCAAAGACATATTTCTCATGAATATCGTACTTTTATGATTTTTTTTTTTAGTGCGATATTTTCGTGACATTTGGTCCGATTCTGACCAAACGGGTGGGGCTACAACGTTCATATTTCACATGGACATTAAGGTTGGTGATGTAGTACCTTTTGAAAGAAAAAGTTGAAAAAGTTAGCCAGAATCCATAGAATAAAGGTGTGAGAATATGAGTTTTTTGGGGTGTATAATAACAATTAACAAGTAACAATAGAAACTACACACAAAACACAACACACACAACACTTGTAAAAGTAAAGAGATCCCACGCAAACAAAAACTTACAAAAAAGATCATACATCAACGCGACTAAAAAGTGTTTACGAAGCTCAAAAGGTGGGGTGCGGCGATTGTGTGAAGCTATTTGTCAATAGTAGGTCAGGTATTTCAGTAGGGGTGTGCGAATCCAATTTTTCATTTCGAATCCGAATCTCGAATCCCAAACACAAAGATTCGCGAATCCAAATCCGAATCCAAAATTGGTTTACCTCACACGGAACAAGTAACACAAAGAAATGCCATAATTTCATGGTCCCGTGCTGTTTTTCATTGTTTTTACCACGTTTTCGAGACTCCGTGACATCTTCAGCCAATCAACAACACTTCATCCATCCAGCCTTCTCTGAACGCGAAGTATTTATCTCGCGCGGTAGGCCTATCTTATCTTTTGGCATTGTTCTACTTTTCAAGATAACATCGCGAGGAAACTTCTTGCTGTCATTTAAGAGCATATTAGTAGGCCTAAACATAACATGTATTGTATGGACCCGCACTTATTATTACGTACGAGTTCGGAGATGGACATCGTTCACATAATGCAAACGCATCGCTATGTGAAGGGAGACTGACTGACTGACGTAAACACGGCGCCCGCCTGTCATCTGAGCAGCTGGCAGCCGGCCGGCTAGGGCTCGCGTGAGAGAGAGAGAGAGCGCGCTGCGCCGTCCGCTTGCGCAACGCCTGCAGGCAGCCTGCTGCCAGCATCGTCCAAGAGAGAAGAGAGGAGAGAGCGCACTGTTGTTTTTCGAATGCTACGTGCGAGAAAAACATCGCTTTTTCTTGACCAACAAGATGCGAATGGAAATTCTTTGTTTACGTACGCGGCGGCCATGTTATCACGTGATCAATTGCAAACTATAAAATCGACCTATCGATTTATTTAGCGTGTTTCTCGGGAGTTTGGCGCCGGATTCGAATTTTCGAATACTTCAAATTTTTACGATTTCGGATTCGAACGACGAATCGAATTCGAATCCTGAAAGATTCGATTCGGATTCGATAATTTCGAAGCTTCGCACACCCCTAGGTATTTGTATACTCTTTAAAAATACGTTGGTCAAAATAAGGGCTCGGTGGCGGCCTATAATTAATACTATACGGTTGTCTGAACCTAGATTTTTAATTTCGAACCAAACTTGAACTTTCAGAGGGTCTTCACTTCACTACTTCCATCTAACTTCGAACTTCTATAAAATATCGAACCAAACCTGAAACGAACTCAAACTGAACATAAAGGAATATCAAACAATTATTATAGTAGGTAAAATAGTGATAAGTCTGGACCGGCACCTCCACCAAGAAAATATGTAACTTCTGGACCGGCCCCTCCACTATAATTTTTTTTTTAAATATACCTGTAAATTGAGTACCATGATTTTAAATGTCAAATAATGGGTGCCCGCACACTTGTACAAATAAGTATTTAAAAAAATTAAAAAATCAATTCAAACTTTTTTACACTCAAACTTGGTTTGAACTTTTTTAAGTTTGAGATCAAATTTCGATCGTTCGCACATCCCAATAGTAAATACGTATTCCTAGGTACTGACGCTCACCATTTCTATCCTGTCGACCGTGGTTGTTGAAGAACAAGTACACCGGAGGATCCAGATTGTCCAGACTTGTTTCACCGTTGAGAGCAACGCTCAGGACGTGGCCGACCCTCCTACCACGGTGCTCGGCGTCGAACAGCGCGTCGTCTTGGTAGGCCTGCAGGACCAGCCGCACGAAGTCCGAGGTGTTGAGGTACAGCTGTGGTGGGAGCAGGACGGCTATCTCCACGTCACGTGTCAGCACCATGTCCACCGTGTCGCCAGACACAAGCATCTCGATCCTCTAGGGAGAGAAGGAAATACTTTGGATCCAGCGTTTTAAGCAAATTCATGTTCGCTCGGCAGACTGACACCACAAGTGTTTACAATTTTGGGTAGTTGTCATGGAAGTGGAAATATAGGGTTCTACATAACACTTTTCAAGAAGTAACTTTAAAAAAAAAAAAAAATTTACTTTCAGGTTTTTGGATTGTCTTAAAAAGTCTCAAATTGATCACATTTGTGGATTGATCCTGGCTGATTAACATAAAATATTAAAAATCTACGACCGTAGGGTTGTGCATTGCATGTATGATTTATTGACAACTAGTAAAGTTTCATATAGACCTTACGTCGAATTCATCCTGGACGATGCGAAAAAATAAATGCGCTAAACTGCCAAATGTGTCCTATTCCCTCTTAACCAGGCATTTTGTAGACTTTGTATTGAGTACCCGGTAACATTTTCATTTGAGTTCATTGACACACTATAATACGAAAACGCCAAAGTCATTGTTAGACGAGTGAGAGAGCCATGTGTTGAGTACCCGGGCACATTCCTTTTCCTCCCCCTACCTAAGGCTGGATTTGCTCTCTAGACTAATATAGAATAGAGTGGTGCGTTACGGTCTTACAGTTGATGCGCCCTTATACAACTATAAACTCAAAACCCTATCGTTTATACTTTATATATCAATGAACTCAATTACTCAACACATGGCTCGCTCACTCGTCTAACAACGACTTAAACGTTTTCTTAGTGTACACAAAACCATACAGTTACTGGGTTCAGTTATGTTTCGTACACTCACAAACTCCTTGTTAAGACTGTTTGCCAAGCTCGGGCCAACTTTTTTTTACAATTTTAAACGCCCATTTAAAACTACGCTTGATCATCAAACACAGCTAATTTCCCATACAGTCTGGACTGCTTGTTGACCTTTATTATTCATCCAAAAAATCTGCATTTTTGGGGAGTTCAGAAAGGTTGAACGCATGTCGCTATCAAAGCACATTTTGACATTTCAAATAATTGTCTCCTACACAAAATTGGGAAATCACTAGAAATTAACTGCTTGGTGTCATATTTACGGTCAGTTAATAAGAAAAGTGATAAATATTTGGTAAATGTGCTTTGATATTGCATATAAGTATAACACATTCTTACTTAACATTTTGGTGCAAACCACAAACCCATAGGACAAACAATAGAGCTTCCAAGTGATCCAGACTTTAACTATGCGTTCTGCGTCAAAGCCTGGTTTTCTCGAGCTCAGCCAACAGTCTTCAATATAGCACAACATAAAGAAACAACGGCACGTACCCTATCTTGAAAGGACGTCCCCCCTCCTTCACTTGTCCTGACCATGAGTCCTCTCAGAGCGTCGCTCCCAGCCCCCAGCGTCGGCGACACATCAGCTACCAAGGTCACGTAGCGCGGGGTCACTCTTAGACTCGACTCGTTGGTTAGGGTGACCTCGTTGAGGAGTCGATCCACGGACTCTAGGATGGTCTTACTGGAGTGTGTTGCACGTTGAGCCATCCTGGAGCCGTCGCCTGTAATGTTAGTGATAGAGACATCACACACACAATAATAATAATAATAAATACAATCATTAGGTTAAAAGTACAATTTGATGAATTCGTTGTTATGTTTTATAATGTATGAAATTAATGTGTAATTAATAATTGTATTTGACAATTGCACATACAAAACACTTAGAAGACCATCTGACCACCTGGCTCTCTGCAAATAAATAAACTTTGACACATCATTAGGTCGTGATAATACTTTCTTCCTTTTGGTTGCTACTTTCTAGTACCAGAAAGTTGTTAGTCACCTACAGTAGGTAATTCACTAACTTGTAAGTAGGCCCTACCTGATCATAAGGTTTAAAATAAAAAAATATTATTTTATAATTTACAATAGTTATTGCAATACATCAAAAATGTATCAATACACATCTTGTATTAGTTACTCGACTTTTCATTAACTTTATGCCTTACCATTTTATTTTTGTCAGTTGTTAAAACAGTCATAAATTTGATTTATTCTGAAAATTTGAAGAAAATCAGAGTAGCAGGTTGACCGGCAGAGAGCAAAGAATTCACTGTAAAATAAAAACAAATCTCTTAAGTGCTATTTTCATGAGAAATAAACAACAAACAAATGTGTGGCAAGGTAAGTTAAGAGATTTCGAAGGTTTCCTGAAAATTTCGTCAAGATCATAGTAGCCATTTGATTGGAATAGTGCAAAAAACAAAACACACACAAATCAACCGCACCTTTTCCCGGGTAGTGAAATTGATATCTCACGTCGCTAGCTAAGCTTATCCAATTTAATAATTTCTAAAAACACAGCATAGGTACCTTCGGAAAGCTTGTTTATGATGCTCGCTAACGTGGCTATATCCTCCTGGCCCAGGCTGGCCGAGGTGTTGGCAGAGAGTATGCTGGCTATTACGCCGACCTCTACGGCGGACAGAGGTTCTCCGCCTCTGATCTCGGCCTCCACCCGAGCGAGGGTTGTGTTCCAACCAGCCGACATTGCGTTCATCGAGAAGTTCTGTAAATTTTGTACTCGTGTAGAGGGCTGGTCGCAGGGCGGAGCATGGCGTTTCTCCCAAGAGGCTCCGTGCGTAAAGTTTCCTGGATCAAGACGATTGAATGAGCTTAGGACAACTTTTTTAATAAAACTAGCAAGAAGGCATTTATTAATGTTACCCTTTGATCATGAATTGAGAGCAATTCACTCTCATTCTTTAACACTTCTTGACCTAATGTTTACCCAAAATAATAATTGGATGAGCAAAGCGAAGATTCCATTTCACTACACTGGAGAAAAAAATCCGGAATGTTTTTTTTTCTTTCTTTCTTTCTGTATTTTTGTCTGTCTGTTAACACGATTCCGGCTAAACCGATACTCCCATTGCGATGAAATTTTATGGAGGCCTTCGAAATCTCTGAACTAAGAACTGCCACGTTTTGAGCGCAATCGAAAAAAATTTTCTCATGAAAATCGCAATTTTACGATTTTTTCCGATTTTTAAAAAATTTCTTCGACTTATAACTCCTATATGCTTTATCCGATTGTAATGATTTTTTCACAGAACCTTAATTTTGTGAATTGATATATTCGTGTGAAATTTGAGCGCAATCGAATACCTATTTCTTATGAAAATTTCAATATTAGGATTTTTCCTTTTTTAAAACTAGGAAAACGCTAAAGTCCCGCCGCGTTGATGGATGAGCTTTTTTTAAAGTTTTTAGTTTGCGTGGGATATCTTTACTTTTGCAAGTGCTTTGTTTTTCTGCCGACGCATTGTAGGTGATTGTTGCAAAGTTTCTATTGTTTCTTGTTAATTTGTTACTATTTAACGTAAAAATCTCACATTAAAAGCTATATTTCTATGGATTCTGGCTAACTTTTTCAACATTTTCTTTCAAAAGGTACTACATCACCATAACCTTAATGTCCATGTATAATATGAACGTTGTAGCCCCACCCGTTTGGTCAGAATTGGCCCAAATGGCACGAAAATATCGCACAAAAAGTCAAAAAACGTATATTAAAAGCTTTATTTCTCTCGATTCTGGCTAACTTTTTCAACTTTTTCTTTCAGAAAGCAATAAATCACCATTACCTAAATGTCCATGTGAAATATGAACGTTGTAGCCCCACCCGTTCGGTCAGAATTGGCCCAAATGGCACGAAAATATCGCACTAAAAATCGAAAAAAATCGTAAAAGTACGATATTCATGAGAAATATTTCTTCGATTGTACCCAAAAACGTGGCAAGTCTAAGTTCAGAGAAAACGAAGGTCGTGTCAAATTTTCATCAAGATCGCATATGCCGTTTGCCCGGTAGAGAGCGAACAAACAGACGGAAAAACAAACAAACAAACAAAAAAAAAAAACAACCGAGCTAAATTTTTTGGGGGGTCGGTGAAATTGAAGTCTTCGCTTCACTCATCCAATTACGATTAATTAAAAAAAATTAAGTTAATTTATTATTTAATTTGATTTAATTTAAAAAAAATTTTAACAAAGTTCTGATTTTTTCACAGAACAACAGAAAATCCGCAAAACACATGGCAGCTCAATTCACCAATTACGTTCATCCAACAACGCGGCGGGACTTAAGCGTTTTCCTAGTAATAAAAAAATTAATGAGGTTGTTTAAAGGTTATGCTTCTACACGTCAGACAATATTAAACTTATCCGTGATTAGCTGATTAGCTGCAGTTGTCATCAGCAGGTGAAAAGTTTTGTCGCCCCTAGCCCTTCAGGCTGGGATTTATGTTCTCTTTGCTTTCCCAACCTGTCAACCCTTCTCCAATCTAAGTAGCCGATAGGCATTTTTCACACTAGAACCAATCAGTCGATTGACACCCTATCACTTTCACTTTCTGTCTTCACCTTTGGGGTTGAGATGGGCGAGCCTACTACACCCTCTGGTGGGTCCGTGTTTCCTTGTTCCTTAGGGAGGGCCCTAGCAGGTGATGAACCTGTTAGACCCTTCTCTTTTTTCCTTCAACCTCTTCACCTGCAGCCAAGAGCTAGTATAGCACATGTGCCTGTGCCATAGCCAAGAGCTTGCAACTTGTAGTGTCTTTTCCTTTCGTTTTCTGATCCCAGTCACAATTAGTAGGGCAGCCTCTCTTGTTGCCACGGGTCTTGGTTCAAATCCAGGTTAAGACATGGTTGTTTTGTCGCCCAAGCACCAGAGTCTAGGAGGGAAGCCCCCTCACTGGTTGTGCTGTTGTGTGACTTTCCACCTTTCCTATCTCTAACCCCTTTTTTATTTATTTATTTTATTTTTATTTTTTAAAAGTATGAATGAAGAGGCACCCTGGCCAAGCAACAGAAGGGGCAGCTTTTCTCTTGTTGCCAAGGGTCCTGGTTCGAATCCAGGGTGAGTCATGGATGTTTTGTCTCCCGAGCACTAGAGTTGGGAGGGAAGCCCCCTTACTGGTTGTGCTGACGGTGTGGCTCAGTATGAATGGTGTTTGAAGTAACCTTGCTGATGATTACAACTTCATGCAGAATTTGCTTCTTGCGTGGCCCTACCACAGGTTTGGTTATGTATTGTGAGTTTTGTTTGTATGTAGTTAGCTGATTTTTAGTGGCCACCATCTGCCTGATGAGTCCCAGAAGGACGAAACGCGTCGTGGATTTAGGTAACAACTTTAAATTAGCTGCAGTTGTCATCAGCAGGTGAAAAGTTTTGTCGCCCCCAGCCCTTCAGGCTGGGATTTATGTTCTCTTTGCTTTACCAACCTGTCAACCCTTCTCCAATCTTATCTGTGATTAAACATTTCAAATAAATATCTTCTACATGAGCTTGAGAGTTAACTACAAATTAATTGTTGCATATTGGAGTTTTGGCATCATTGAAGAAATGGATGGATGGATGGATTGGATGCCAGTAACAGCATTGAGATGTAATAGCAAATACAAATTACGTAGTGTAGTATTAAATTATTTGGTAACAGGGGACATTAATTTACTCGTATATTTATAATGACATGCAATCTTACCTTCACATCTCTTTGTTATGGTGTTGCCACATATATTACCGCAATCCTCGCCCCCACAGTCAACTGACGGAATGGCAACATTGCCCGGCCTAGTGGCTGGCCAAGATAACTTGATCTTCGTGGAGACAACGTCCTCACTTTGAAAAGCTTCACAGAAAGACGAGCTAACAGTATCCCACTCAGTGCCGACTCCATCTCTCTGTTTTATTTTCAGCAAGCGGCCAATTTCTCTATTGGCATTTGGCTCCGTTGACGTCATGAAGGGCGATTGTAACGAGATGCGGAATGACAACCACAGACTGGAAAGAATGAAAGCGCTCAGCATGGTTGTCAATTGTAGTTGTACCGACATTTGGAACAACAACCACCGACCGTGTGGAAAGTTTCTGGATGAATTGCTGGTGGGTGCGGGATTCGAACCCGTGATCTCCCGAATCAGAGTCTCACGCTTTACCCATGCGCATATCTCATTTAGTACCGGTAATATGGGGTGAATAGGAACTATGGGGTGAATAGGAACTATGGGGTGAATAGGAACAAAACTTCCTCTAAATAATACTAAATTCGTAATTGCCGCTCTTTTTAAACGGCTCACATTAGGTTTTCAGTAGTTGGTACACTACATTTTGCAGTACCCTCTAAAAATAGACTAAACTTGACAACCACAGCTTTCATAATAGAAAATCAGCCTCAATGTTATGAAAAGCATTTGCACATTTAAGAGAGCTGATAAACTTTGTCATTTCTCTTTATCTGGTAAGAGTTACATATCTTATAAACGTAGGACTCCATTATCAACATATATATATATTTTTTAATGTAATTTGTGTTCCTATTGACCGCAGGCTAGGGTTAATAGGCACAGCTAGCACATCTATATGCATTTTCAGGCATATTTATATCCCTGTTCCTATTGACCCCACATGGAGGTGAATAGGAATGCACAATATAAAAATAAAAATAAAATAATAATATTCATATACTCTGTTGTTGATGGTTGGTTATATTATTAAAAGAAACCACATAGCCATAATTTAAAAAAATATCTCATTGGTTTACTATGATTCATGTTGAAATAACAAGAAGTTAACTTATGAAACCTGTTCCTATTCCCCCACATTACGGTAGTCATACTATCATTATGTACCCTTACTTCCTTTTCCTTACGTATACAGCAGAAACCTACAGACTATGGAAGATAGACAGAAGATGTAGTTGCAGGCGACAGAGATGAGAATTAGATTCGTGAGGAGCACATTGGGCAAGACGAGAAGGGACAGGATAAGAAACACTAACATAAGAGAAATGCTGGGTGTAGAGAAGTTAAGTGACTGGATGGGAAGGAAAGTTGGGAATGGTATGGACATATGAAACAAATAGTGGAAGAGAGGATGCCTAAGACCAAGGGAATGTACAAAAGAAGGATTGAAGAAGGAAGAAGAAGATGGGGGAGGCCAAGGAAGAGATGGAAGGACACCATAGCAGGAGACTTGGAGGCAAGAGAAGAGAGCTGGGAATATGTGGTAGAGATACGATCGTGGGAGGATAGAAATAAGTGAAAAAACTTGGTTGGCAAAATCCAAAATCCAAGTTGATCCTTCCAGAAACGGGAAACTGCAATGTCGGTGACTATCTAGCGAACAAAATGATCATTTGTAAGTAACACAAAGTTTATGATAATTACAACCAACATACCCGTTGATGTTATTAAACCTTCCAGATGCATTTCTCTTCTTGATGAATCCTAGTGGTGTTACCACAACAGAGTAACCGCTAAAATCTCCTGTCTTCAAAACTTTCTCCATGTTATGTTTTATCCTTTTGAAAGTTTTTGTGTAGGAATTATCAGCATTCTTTGTATTTTTGTATTCAGTGCTCACATAAAATGAGTAAGAAGATTCGTCCGTTCTAAAAAAAATTACAATAATGAACACCTATTCATAAATATATTATACAAACAATCGTGAGATGCAGGAACTGTGATGGGACGCAGCTCTCCGCACATTTTTAGGAATGCTAGATTTCAAAATATTCTGGTCAAAATCTGTTTCTGTATAGTTTCTCTTAAACTATTCTACCTGATTGTTATTTCTCTTACCACCCCCTTGTGCTCTTCCCATCGACTAACTCAACTCAACACATTTTATGTTCTCTTGGCGTGTTTTAATGTGTGTTTACGATAATCGATAAGCATTTGAATTTGTAAGTTAATTAATTGTAACTGCATTTGTATTTCATTTCATTCATTTGCAGTTTTAGGTAGCATTACATAATATTATATTAATATCCATAGGCCTACTAACATTATCAAGAATTAGCATGAATAAGTACATACAAACAAATATACACAGATACAGATGTTATACAGACAAGAAAATTTACTCTTACAATTAAAATGTGTCGTTGGTATGGCAATTAAAAAGCCTTTTACCAGCAATTGTTGTGCCTTTATTTGATAGTTCTCAAAGTAAAGGCTATTTTTGTTTCGAGAGTTGTGACTATGGATATTGATGTTTTACGTAAACGAGTTAAAAAATGGTGAGTCCACGCATAGAGGATTGTTTCTAATATGTATTTGCATGGAACCGTTAAAATTGTATGAGTTTGGGAGTGTGATTTTTAGGTTTGAATAACTTGTAGACCATCTGTGACCACTTGTTATAGGCTACATAGGGCCACTTGTGCCCTGCATTATTTTCTCCTTGGAAACCCTGTAAGTGGTGGAGAGTTTTGGATACCAAGGAAGTGAAATAATGGCAAGCGGGAAGATAAAAAAGGAAATTACCAACAGAATACAAAAGGCAAGTAACTTCTACCAATGTGTAAAACGCCTGGTGTGGGATAGGGAAATACCCATACAGTGCAAGATGACACTATACAAGACCTACTTCATACCGATCCTCACATATGCGGCAGAAACCTGGACTATGGGTGATAGAGAAGAAAGCCAAATATAGGCGGCGGAGATGAGATTCCTGAGGAGCACAGTGGGCAAGACAAGAAGAGATAGAATTAGAAATACAAACATCAGAGAGATGCTTGGGGTGGAGAAGTTAGGTGACAGGATGGGAAGGACACGGCTGAGATGGTTTGGGCATATGAAACAAATGAAGGAAGAGAGGATGCCCAGGAGAATGTATGAGAAAAGGATTGAAGTAGGAAGAAGAAGGGGGAGACCAAGGAAGAGATGGAGGGAGACCATGGCAAGAGACCTACATAATAGAGGAGAGAGCTGGGAGCATGTAGCAGAGACACGATCGTGGGAGGATAGAAAAAAGTGGAAGAATATGGTTGCAAAACCCAAGCTGACCCTGTCAGTGTGTGTGTGTTAGTTAGGTGTGGCTCGTTGGTCTTGTGGTTAGCGTATCTGCTTCCAATGCAGAAGGTCCAGGGTTCGATTCCCGTCAATCTCAGAAGTTTTTTAACTTCTGATTTGGACTTAAGTCCATCAGTTCTTGTCTTAGGAGTTTGTAAACGGTGACTTTGGAGCTGTCCTAGCAACGAAGCACATAATAAATTCAGAGTTGTTCTGAATTGGCCCTGTTGATTCTGGCATTGATCCGCGGGTGTTCGCACCAGTGTCCATACCACTGATTGCTATATTTCCTATTAAAAATATCGATCTTTGGTTGGTTATCGCTCACTCGTCGATTGCGTCGGGGCCTACAGGGTTGGCTTAGTCGCTTTGATTTACTGTCCCCCACTGAAAATCAGTTATATAACTGAGTGGGTAGACTCTAAATACAATTTATTTATTTCTTTATTTATTTAGAAGTAGGAAACGACAATGGATAATGATGATGATTAAAATGGGAACAACTGTAACCTAATGCTATGTAAATTTAAAATGTAAATCATGTAAGTTAAATTGTAATCGTTATTCTGTGTCTGAAAGGCAATCTGCATGAAAAAGAAGAATTTTGAAATACAAATAAAGTTATACTTCTAATGTCGGCTCATACTGTAAAAGCACAGTTACCAGATGCATGTATATAATAATGTCTTCCATTCTAAAGTGCAAAAGTTAATTTGGTAAAAGAAGATAATTAAAAAAACGCATTACTTGCCTGTAAAGGAACCGGTTCGAGGATATCTTCCTTGGTGATCCCCGATAGTTCTCGTAAGCCCAGCAGGTAATGTAACCACCGCCCGGTGGGCGAACCCAGTACTCTTCCTTGGTGATCAGTTCTCTACCGGCTTGGTCTCCCGGCGACATCCAGCCTCTGAGCTCAGAGTCTCTGGGACATAGCAATAAAACAATATGAAATATATCTATAGTTCTATGTAGGTCTAAGTATCTTGTTATTTGGCTAATTATACCTATTACCTATACCCGGGAACAAAATCACCCGTCTAACAACGACTGACATAAACATATTATAGCTGTATGTAAAAAATAAGGAACACTGTACAAATATACACTTACAAACGTCCTTAATCTCTCCTCACTTAAAATGATTTACTATGCTCTAGCACAATCTCTACTTGAATAATATGTAATTCTAGCCTGGGGTGGGACTTATTATAATGACCTAATACCCCTTGTTGCGATACAAAAACACATTTTAAAAGTAATAATGAAAAACACTTTCAATATCCTACATTACTGCTGTACAGTAAAAGCAAAATGCTTGACATTCGCAAGCTTTATACGAAAAATCTCCTAAAGTTTGTTCATACCAATCTTAACAGTTTTAGAAAAATATCTCAATCACAAACAAGAGAAACAGTTTTAACAGTTTTAGAAAAATATCATCAATCACAAACAAGAGAAAACCATAAACATAATCTTATTAGACGAGTGAGCGAAGCGAATGAGGATTTATAACGCTACTCGATCGGGCCTTGGTCGTGATATTGTCTGTATGTTAAATGTTTGTCTGTCCGGGCTGAAACGGCCGAAGGGCCTAATAGATTGACCTGAAATTTTAAACAGACATCCGTGACCAGGTAACTGAGAACTGCTAACAAAATGAGCGCTTTCCATTTCGATTTAAACCTACAAGAAATAATAAACTGAAAAATAGGGTTAACATGTGTAAGAATTCTTTTAATGACAACGGTTTTTCTTTTGAAAAAATCACTGCTTCTTAGATGTTACTCGGTTGCAATGGAGGCAGTGGAAAAATATTTGTAATGCAGTTATGCAGTGACAAAAACTAGGTCTATCAAAACTTGCATGTTCAAGGTACCCCCGAATTCTGCTGAGAGATTGAGTAAACCTTGCAATCTTTACTCGTACTTTGTACTGGCTATGTTTTCCATAGTGTTGTCACAGTTGATGTATACTAAACGGCGTTATATGCATTTCAAAACATGTTTAATATTTTTTTAAATACAATCCATAAACTATACGAAATCTTATCCGACCAGGGGATTGAACCCAGGTCTCCCACATTCCGGGTATAAGGGCGCCTTAGCCAATTAGACTAGGGAAACGCCAAAGTCGGATAGACGAGTGAGTGAGCCATGTGTTTAATACCCGGTATCATTCCCCATACTGAGCTAGATCCAGCCTTAGGTATAGGGGAGGAAAGGGGATGTTCCCGGGTACTCAACACATGGGTCACTCACTCGTCTGTCAACGACTTTGGCGTTGCCCTAGTTATAACCATTATTGGATGAGCGTAGCGAGCGAAGCGAAGATTCCATTCCACTACACTGGAAAAAAAAATCCGGAATGTTTTTTTTTTTTCTTCCTTTTTGTATTTTTGTGTGTCTGTTAACACGATTCCAGCTAAACCGATACTCCGATTGTGATGAAATTTTATGGAGGCCTTCGAAATCTCTGAACTTAGAACTGCCACGTTTTTTAGCGCAATCGGGAAATTTTTTCTCATAAAAAACGCAATTTTACGAATTTTTTCGAATTTTAAAACATTTCTTTGACTTATAACTCCTACATGCTTTATCCGATTGTAATGATTTTTGCACAGAACTTTTATTTTATGAATTAAGATATTCGTGTGAAATTTGAGCGTAATCGAAAAATTATTTCTCATGAAAATCGAAATTTTACGTTTTTTTTCATTTTTAAAACAATTCTTTGACTTATAACACCTACATGCTTAATTCTATTGTAATGATTTTTTCACAGAACCTTAATTTTATGAATTATTATATTTGTGTAAAATTTGAGCGCAATCGAATAACTATTTCTTATGAAAATTTCATTTTTGCGATTTTTTTCTTTTTTAAAAATTACGATTAATTAAAAAAATAAAGTTAATTTTTTATTTAATTTCATTTATTTAAAAAAAATCTTCGACTAATTAATGATTTTTTCACAGAACAACAGTAAAAATCCGCGTAACACATGGCAACTTAGTGCACCAATTACGCTCATCCAACAACGCGGCGGGACTTAAGCGTTTTCCTAGTATAAATAAGGTAACAGCTTTAAATTAGCTGCAGTTGTCATCAGCAGGTGAAAAGGTTTGTCGCCCCCAGCCCTTCAGGCTGGGTTTTATGTTAAGTTTAGTTTAGTTTATTTTATTATCCCTTCGATATGTACATGATACACATATAGGATTTGTCAGATTATACTTAAAATACAAGATAAAATACCACATTATAACATTTGTATACAATAAACTAGGAAAACGCTTAAGTCCCGCCGCGTTGTTGGATGAGCGTAATTGGTGCATTGAGCTGCCATGTGTTATGCGGATTTTCTGTTGTTCTGTGAAAAAATCATTACTTAGTTAGAGATTTTTTAAAAATTAAATTAAATTAAATGAAAAACTTAACTTAAATTTTTAATTTTTTAAAATTTAATTTAAAAAGGAAAAAATCGAATATTGAAATTTTCATAAGAAATAATTATTCGATTGCGCACAAATTTTACACAAATATATGAATTTATAAAATTAAGGTTCTGTGAAAAAATTATTACAATAGGATAAAGCATATAGGTGTTATAAGTCAAAGAATTGTTTTAAAAAAGAAAAAAAACGTAAAATTTCGATTTTCATGAGAAATAATTTTTCGATTACGCTAAAATTTCGCACGAATATCTTATTCATGAAATTAAGGTTCTGTGAAAAAATCATTACAATCGGTTAAAGCATGTAGGTGTTATAAGTCGAAGAAAGTTTTTAAAAATCGAAAAAAATCGTAAAATTGCGTTTTTTATGAGAAAAAATTTCCCGATTGCGCTCAAAAACGTGGCAGTTCTAAGTTCAGAGATTTCGAAGGCCTCCATGAAATTTCATCGCAATCGGAGTATCGGTTTAGCCGGAATCGTGTTAACAGACACACAAAAATACAGAAAGAAAGAAAAAAAAAAAACATTCCGGATTTTTTTCTCCAGTGTAGTGAAATGGAATCTTCGCTTCGCTCGCTACGCTCATCCAATAAACAATTGCATTTGACATAAAACCAGAAACAGCATATTTGCCTAATTCTGTAGGCCTTATGTTCTTTATGTTCTCTATCCTTTCCCAACCTGTCAACCCTTCTCCAATCTCATTATTAAATTATATAATGAAATATAAATAAATTATTATTTAAATATAAATTATATCTACAACATATGTTGAAATTAAATAACGGTAAAAATGATTATTAATACGCAATTAACATTATTTTTACTAGAACTAGAAAATAGATTAGGGTTTAGCTTTAGTTATAGTAATAATTAATTAATTAATTCAGACCACAATTGTAATTGGATGAGCGTAGCAAGGGAAGCGAAGATTCTATTTCACTACACTGGAGAAAAAAATCCGGGATGTTTTTTTTTTTTTCCTTTTTGTATTTTTGTCTGTCTGTTAGCACGATTCCGGCTAAACCGATACTCCAATTGAGATGAAATTTTATGGAGACCTTTGAAATCTCTGAACTAAGAACTGCCACGTTTTTTAGCGCAATCGAAAAATTATTTCTCATAAAAATCGCAAATTTACGATTTTTTTCGATTTAAAAACAAATTCTTCAACTTATAACACCTACATGCTTTATTCGATTGAGATGATTTTTTCACAGAACCTTAATTTTATGAATCTATATATTCGTGGGAAATTGGAGCGCAATCGAAAAATTATTTCTCATGAAAACCGCAGTTTTACGATTTTTTTAATTTTTAAAACATTCTTCGACTTATAACACCTACATGCTTTATCCTATTGTAGGCTAATGATTTTTTCACAGAACCTTAATTTTATGAATTAATATTATATTCGTGTAAAATTTGTGCGCAATCGAATAATTATTTCTTATGAAAATTTCAATATTAAGATTTTTTCATTTTTTAAAATTATTACGATTAATTAAAAAAAATTAAAATTAAAGTTATTTTTTTATTTTATTAATTTAATTTTAAAAAAATCTTCAACTTAGTAATGATTTTTTCACAGAACAACAGAAAATCCGCATAACACATGGCAGCTCAATGTACCAATTACGCTCATCCAACAACGCGGCGGGACTTAAGCGATTTCCTAGTAGGGTAACCACGAACAAGTATTTTTCTTATGTGGTTGCCCAACTTACACAACAGAAACATACTCTTAGAAAACTGTACCTATATATTAAAGGTGGGCTGTAGTTAAAGTGGGGCAAATTTCAAAAACGTCGTTTTATGTATTAAACACATTTCTGACACGATTTCGATAACCCCAGTAAAAACCCGAGCTCAAACGCACGAGCCGTTAGAGAGCTAGCCCGCCTCAAAGTTGGAGGAGTGGGGGTGCCTACGTCACCGCTCCGTAGTCTCGACGGCCGCGGGTCTCTGGCTGCAGAAC
Source organism: Sweltsa coloradensis (assembly GCA_024449915.1). Classification (NCBI taxonomy): domain Eukaryota; kingdom Metazoa; phylum Arthropoda; class Insecta; order Plecoptera; family Chloroperlidae; genus Sweltsa; species Sweltsa coloradensis. The sequence continues at coordinate 22,974 of JAMZAV010004902.1, forward strand.
TACACACTATGCGTGCATGGCTCAAGCCCGTGCTTTCGCCGGACTCACTACCCCAATAATAGTCTTGCTAAATAACAAAATAATTAACTCATTCAATTAACTCACAACACACGATGGGTATTCCAATAACCTTCCTTTTCTTTTTGCCAAAAATTAATGTTGACCACAAATTCATCCAGTAAACAAATTATTTGTAAGCAACGTAGCGATATGTATTATTAAAATTACTTCGTTTCGAATTACTAATTGGCTATCAGGCGCATGCAAAGCTAATTAAGTGATTTGCTGTATTCAGTTTGTCAAGATTTAACACGTCACTTTAAATAAATAATATGTTCTGTGATACAGTAACACTGTCCCGATGTTCCCTTATTACTTTACTGTCACTGCAACACACACTAGTTTCATCTATCAACGTTATTACGCACTCCCCACAATTACACCAATCAATATTTTCTGATCTGCCTATAAGTGATTTTTTTGGTTTATTCTCCCTTCTATCAAAACATCGAGGCTCAAAATGATAGGGTTGAATAACGGCCATCACACTTACAAAACACTATCGTACTGACTGCGTGGTGAAAGTTTATGACGCAGTACAGAAGACTCCAGAAAATAACTTTGGGTGTCTTATTGTGTAAAATGGTCATTGTTCACGGAAGAGCCCCCAACCCCTTAACCCTCTTTACTGTGACAAATCATTTTGGACAGTTGAAAGATATATTGCGCCATTATACTAATACACGTCATGTTTTACAGTGTATGAAAGTTGTTGATTCTTTGATTCCATTATTAACTCTTTCTGCGTGGGTGGGGAAACGGAAATGGGGAAGAAGACGTGAATAGTGTATTCAGTCTTGCGTTACGCTTTGATATGCTTTGAAATACATGAGTGATACAATGAAACTTGTCATCACTAGATAATAAGTCGTCGTCGTAAGTAGATGACACGTCGTCGTCAGTAATGCACTCTGAGGTAGAACACTCTGAAGATACATCCACAACAGTCAAAACCGATTAATTCACGTTGAATTCCTATTCTCGTTCAACACAGTTGTGCCGACATGAATTTCTATCTCCGGCTATACAATACAATTGTAATAATAATAAATACATTGTAACTATGTATCAAAACTCTTGCTTTCTGTGACAGCATCGCTCACTATCTTTCTTATTAGGTAAGTTGACACTCGGCGCTTTTTTGTAACAGGTTGAAACGATGAATCTCCTTCTTTTAATTTTATTGACGGTATTGAATCCTTTTTTAACACGGGATTTGAAATTGAGCCTAATATGCGGCATTCCAAACTGAATTTAAAAATTAGATTATATTTCCAAGTCTTCGTCAGTAAAGTGGGTTGCACATACAACTGAATATTTTTACAAGGTGTAAACCCCACGCAATTAATTTTCTTCAAGCAAGATTTATGACGAGTCGGCGATCTATCACGATTTGGAAACTGAAAACTAATTTTTTTTTCATTGACGATCACTGATTTTCCTGGCTGATTACTGCACCCGAATACACAACATATAGTCATATTGACGCGTGTTCATGTTCATAATCATGGGGTCATCTAGCAATACAATACACAATAAAATACGTTTCAGCACAAAATCACAACACTGCCGCCTGGCATGGGGCGGGTGCAATTTAGTCAATAAGAATAATAAAATGAAACGCTTCAATAACTACAGTATGTACACACGTTTTACATTGAATTAGATTTAGAAGGATGGTCACTTCGCACTACCACCCCTATAACGCCCACACATATACCAAGGGAAGATGTTGTTGTTCCCTGCTAGCCAGTCAGGTCAGACAGCATGAGGTCCGCGGGCTGCGACCGCTGGGGGAGTGGGAGCGGTGACGTCACGGACGGCCACCCCAGAACGCGCTGTCGTTTCGCGAGTTCTTATCCATTTTGGATGGGGTTTTCGGCATTATAGTTTTTACATTGTCATTCTTAAGAAAATACTCGGACCCTTGAGTACAGCCCACCTTTAAGTGTAGGAAATAATGTTATTATTTTATTTGGTTATGCTCCCACCTGGTGATATTTACTGTGCCATCCACCGTTACGTCCGCGCCATCCATGACACACACAGGTTGTATATCATTCCACCCACAGAGGCTTTCGGGATTGAACACTTCAAGCACAAAACGAGTCAAGTTGTTTGTAGATCTAGACATTTAAATACGTTCATTATTGTTAAATAAATAATTAACATATTTCACATGATCAAAATTGAGTTGTTTACATAGGAATGTTGTTAAATATAGGCCCTACATTATTATGTGCATGAGTTGGATTGCTGCATTTTTAATTTATTTATATTTAATGTGTTTGTTGTCACAACATGACCTGCTAGGGAAGCATCTGCACCAAATAGGTGTGTTTGAAACCAGTACCTGTAGATTGGGCGGATATGGTGAACATGACAAGACGACATCTGTACACTTGTGCCAGTCTGGCAAATGAGCGTGACGCAACGCCTAATGGCATGAAGAAGGAGGAAAGGGAGGCTCGTCTCTACTGGGTGACTAGATCAAGCATGATGGCATCATAGGCCAAATGTGGGGATTTGAGAAGAAGATGTAGATTTATAAAGGTTGATTGGAAGAGAAAGCCTCACAGACAAGTGTGTAACGAACTGTAGTATGTAATGTACATTTAATACATTAATGTCGAATTAATAAATTAAATTTACCCATACCTTTTCTTCAGTCGCATTGAGGGTCGCCTTAATTCTTTAGTGTTTTCAGTCTGCAACAAATTCTTCCCTCGTTCAAAAACACACACATAGTGATACAAATTTACACCGCAATCTTTTGCAATAAACTCCACTTTATCCAAACCATGTTTGAACGTGAGAATGATACAATCTAGATCCACATTCATCGCAGTAAAGTCTAGGTTATCGGATACCGAGGAAGTCTTAAAGTACAAGGTGTTGGCTGGTAGTTGGTGCCTGTAAGGACCCAGAGGGCCGTGTCTTCGCGTGTCCTGCCATAGAGTGGTGACGTTTCGCTCCAGCAAGGTGTTGAAAAGCTTCTTGCCGGTGTCGCCATTTAGTTGTTCAGTGCTGACATTGGCGCCTAGGACGAAGCAATCGTTGATGTACGTTTGCCAATCACTGGGTTCGCCGATCTTGACGCAATACGACGAGAGACTTTGGAAACCTTTTGGACAACCTGACAAAGAATCGTTAGTTAGGTGCACTGCGTAACTAGGCATGTACAAAGATTTGTGAACATATAATTATTCATAAGAAAACAAAAATTGTTTGCATTTTTCCGATAAAATAATGAAGATACCGGTAGGGATTTATATTGGTGTTAGATAGGATCCAACAGCTTCCCTTCGAAAAACACGATTCGTGTTCTTCTGTTTTGTATATATTTAGGCCTATGTTACTATTCTTCAATAAACTCAACAGCCACCATCACTTTTCGAAGGGAAGCTGTTGGATCCTATCTAACACCAATATACTCCAGCCGATTAGCATTCTTTCTACATAACGAAGATAGGGATTTATTTTTACTCTGTAACAACATTTTTATAGGTGTAATTAATTAAATGGAAAAATACCCAGGAGAAATTAAAATTCTATACCTGGCACTGATGGATACCTATTTAAAATTCTGGATTGATTCCCATTTCTTTTTGATTCATATTGTGTTTTAGTACGAATAAAGGACAATGAAAAAGTGTAAAATTATAGTTTTAAATACTATTGTGTTAAAAAATGCTTTACACACCACTAAAAAAGTGGCTTAAGAGATTTGTGGTTTTGTTATAGAACTATCACCTAGGCCTACATGATATGTTTAAAATATTGTCATTAGTACCTACAGTCTTTATTAATTTTGTAACTCAAATCAAGTAGGCCTAGGGCCTAAATAAGTTATTTAAGAGTTATGAAATATAACTAGGAAACGCTCAGTTGGACGCGTTGATAAGCGAGCACGTGCTATAGCTAGACCCACATTGCACATTTTTTTAAATTTAAAATTTACGACGTTCGCGTTTCCAGTATTATTTATTATTGCCAAGGTATTTGGGTAAACCCGTGTAAATCTTTACTTTAAAATCCACCGCCATCTAGAGGACATTGACTCCTTGGGAAAACAGTTATTTAAACTCTTTGTTGACAAATAATAGACTGCTTCCTCGAAAGTATTTTGATTACTTGTAGGTGGCAGTGCATTAGAAACTTCGCGCGTCTTTCGTTGCCATGGCAACGTTACTTTTGTTATAATGTAATTTCCATCTACACTACTTATCGGATCAAAATAAAATTAACATATTCGTGACCGGACGGACATTCTAAATGATTTGGCTATCTCAGATTTTGTCTCCGTTGAGTTTAAAAAAAAACTTTCGATTAACTTTAATGTAACTTTTTAACTTTTTGAACAAACGATTTTGCCAAAAACTAATGGCATTCAATCGAGAACGAAGCTTGCGGATGGTCAAAATTTCAACTCGATCCGAGCCTCCGTTCGAACGTTATGGCGAGACATACAAACAAACAAAAAAAAAAAAAACAAAACAAAAAAAAAACAAAAAAAAAAACAGTGACTAATTTTTCCGGCAGAGTCAAATGGAAACGCTCGCTTCGCTTCGCTTAAAAACTATGCTGATAACAATAGTTCAAACTATAAAATGAATACATTGGTAGGCCTATTTAGAATATATCCACTCAGTCGCACAAATAATTTTTGGTGGTGACTTAAACTTTTAAAGCAGACCGATCCAGCCATGTCTGCACTGACACAATTGCCCAGCAAATAATGGCCAACCAGAGATCGTTATTTGAATTGAGATAGTAGCGATTAACTGGTTGGGCACGATTCCCCAGAATCAATGAGGCTAATGGACCAACAAGTCACACAAACGTATAAAGAAATTAAATCCACAAATTGAAAAATTACCAAAAAACACTACTTTTGTACAAACTTAATAAATCTACCACCTAAGCGCCACGCCACGTCAAGCTTTTAAAATTTTAATTTCAATTGTAATTTTAATTGCTATTAATAATTAGCGACAATTATTGTCTTTACCTTCTTGAATGGGAGGATAATTCGTCGCTGTCTGCCCCTGAGACTCCAACACGATGAAACAGACCCCAAGACACCAGAACCAAGGACCCTGTAAATAATATATTATGTTATTATAGTTTTAAACTTTATAATTCCGTTTTGTTTTTTCATTGTTATCACAGAAATATAATTTAAGTTATGTTGTGTTTGTGTATCTAAGGTTATACGAACAAACAATACTAGTACTACTATGTGAATATTAGAAATAAAAAAATATATTTATAAATAGTAAAATAAATAATATAAAATAATAATATAAAAATAATAAATATAATATAATAATACAAATAATAAACAATTGGCATAAAAAAAACTTGTGTCATCCGATAGAATCACATATTTTGTATTTAGTACAATTTTGTGTTTAGTAGTTTAATGTATGTACGAGATTCTGCGGTGGAGGTGAAGAAATCGTGATCGGACGGGAGGTGGTAACATCAGAACTACGGATACTAGGCCTATTCCACAAGAACAGTGACATTTTCACTTGGACTTTCCCACTCGAACAACGAAGTTAAGCAGAATTGGGCGTGGTCAGGGGTAGAGTGGGTGACCGCTCTGCCCGGAAACTCATGTAGGCTATATCGCTGGTTAGAGCAGATGGAGGGTTCGAGAGCTAGTGTAACGGCTTGACGTCTGCTCGGCAGTCAGGGTTAGGGGAGCAACCTATATGACTGTTAAGGTTACATCATCCTTTCGGAAGGGACGTTAATCCGTTGGTCCCCTTGGTACTTTTCGAAAGGAGTAGGCTATGTGCCAGTACCGGGTTTCCCCTCCTCCCTCCTGTTCTTACTTCATCCTCATCCATCACCACTCGATCACGTCTCGAATAGCCAAAGTGCATTAATATGAGACATTAAGCAATACCCAATCAATCTGTCTTAAAAGGGGCCAATGTTAGAAGTAGGCATTGTAAAATGCATGAACATAATTATTATTCAATGAACTGCCAAATTTGATTGGATTGGATATTGCTTAACGTCTCATATTTATGCACTTTGGCTAATCAAAACGAAGGAAGAGACGTAAGAGGTGACGCTGGGGGACAAGGGTGGACAGGCTTGTGCTGGTCAGAACCAGCCACAAGCATATGGGGAGGGCAGGGGTTCCCCCACGTCATGATCGTCTCCGTCTGTGTCATCATCCGTCCGTGTTGTCATTGTTGTCGCCGTCGGGGAGGTAGTCAAAGGGAAGGGGAAAGTTCCCCGACGACGACATGAACTGTGATGTGGCAAAGAAATGCCATTCAGCTTGAATACCAAAATCAAGTTTGTGATGACACAGATTAGCAAAATTTTTCTTATTTATATACTGAGATGCTGCTCCATCAGAGAAATAAAATACTTTGGTTACCGGTAAATGTTTGATTTTTTGCTGGAGAAGAGGAATAAGTAGTTTTTGAAAGGTGTAAACTGCAACAGTGTCATGAACAAGTGAATCTGATATAAATACATAACTGGTATACTCCAGTTTCTGCTGATGCACATAATAACACACAAATGGGTGAAGCGTGGCCTGGCTATTAGTCCAATGGAAGCCCTGTGCCGCATCTTGAACAACAAAGCTATAATTTTCTGCAAAGTCACCTGATACAATTACTTCACCGGGCTGGAGTGTGGATTTTATTTGCTGAAGAAAAGCAGCCTGCTGTTTGGCAATAAAATCGTGATTTCGTAAAAGTTCAAGTTTATCAAGGAATGAATCGATGAAGTCTCTTGTTGTTTTTTGAACCGTATCGAGATTGCAGAGATCGGTTGTCTCTGCCATTGTTTGTAAGACTCAAAACAACTTCTCCAAATCATCCCTCAACTTTGTTGTCCCTGGGAAATATTGGCATAGTCCTAAATGGCAATCAGTCTTCTGAGGGGATTGACACATCATGCCTGACAGAATATGATGGTATGTTTGAAACTTGGAATCTTGAGATAGTGTTGCTAATTTTGAACCAGTTATCATCAATTTGACATTTTGATGGATAGTGCACACGCAAACCGAGTGCGTTCCTAAAGCACCTGGCAGAACACAGTGTTTTGGTCGCAGCTCTGCAAATTTAGAAAACCCTACCCTACCATTAAGTTTGGATGCTTTTCTTTAAATGCTCTGTAGCCTATGTTTCTTTTGAATTAGTTAAAACAAGTCTCTTCTGATGTTGAACATGGCATTTGCTTTCCTTAATTGACATGTAATCTTTTTTACCAGGCAGCATTCTGCTAATAGCATCATCTTCATACAAATCCTGAATAAGTTTCAATGTAGTTTCTGGTAGCAGCTTGCCTGGTTTGGGATTTGTTTTTGCAAGAATTCCTTGTTCCATTACAAGTTTCTTTGCCCGTTGTACCATGAAATTAGGGGCACCAAACTCTTCCTCCACTCTTCTTACAGTCCAATTGATCTAGGAAGAATCAACAAAATGGTCACTTTTTCACTTCGACTACATAGGCCCTACTTGACTGAAACTTTTCTTTCAGCTGAGACATAATAATTTCATAATCTTCATTGAAATTGGCATTATCATCTGATGAAGAAGGGCATTCATGTATACCAAGAGGTTTCGGGTGATATCATTTTAAACTTTTTGACGAGTTTTTACTTAATTTTTCTTAATTTTCTCTTTGGATACTGCTTTCCTCAAGCTTTTTAGGGTCCACAGGTGAGTCATACTTTGTTGAGGCTATCAGTTGCACAAACTCACCCTCAGAAATAGTGTTAGCATTGTCAACTTTTGTTGGTGTAGCGATCAGCTGATCTACATTCCCTTCCAAGTTATTAAGTCTCTGAATGAGCAGCAATCTGCATGCATGACAAGTATTTTTACCAGGAATAAGTTTAGTTACTGAAGAATATTTTTCACCATATTTAATGTCAATCACCCGGAGATTCTTACGGCGTTGAATATTTGGATGTGATACTAAAGGATCACAACATATATTTTGGTTCAAGGAAAATAACTGTAAAAATCTTTTCTCGTGTTTCACGCAGATATTATGAATTTCCACATGGTCAAAACGCACCTTTAAGAGTGTGACCTCTTTTCCTTGAAGTCTACTAATGTTTTATAAGGAATATTTAAAGTGCATTCTTCTCTCATACATGTTCCAATAGAGCACATTACCACAACTAATCAATCACTGAATTTCACTGATTCTATTTAATATATGTTTGTTCACACTTCACACTTTGTTATTTCACTTTGAACAGTGTTCTTTTTTTTTTTTTTATTCAATATTAATATGAAAACACATGCAGCTTGTCTGAACACTAATCTTGTACTGACAAGAAAACACTCCCATGAAACTTGCAAAAGGTTTGGTCTATGCTGCAAGTTTCAACAGGATGGTGAAGAATATGAACACCTGCTATGTGACTCACTCAGCAACCCTTGTTTTAACACAACAAGCTGGAACATGATTTTGAAGAAATATGTGAATTGTGAAATTGAAATAAACACCCGACTCATAAGCAACTCATTAATCAAGACTTACATTAGAGGCAAAACCAAACAATATTGATAACAATTTTGCCTTTTCAGAACAAACCAATGGGGTTTAAAACACAGGACAAAATGTGCTGTGAAATGTGAATAGTGACACCACAATGTGGCTATTACTTATGGCGTTTTCCATTGGCACAGGCCTACACTCGGCGAGTACGGAGATGTCATTGTTGTTCGTACCTCCACTTGAATAACATCACAATACTGAACAAATGAAAAGACAAGTGGCAATCCAGTGTGCACTAGGGCACACTATGACCTGAGTGCGGCCAATGGAGAACGCCATTAGGCCTACATATCATAGAAAGAATAATTTATAAACTAAAGAACACCTTAGCCTAATATAACAGGCTGAAATTTTCAGGAATTGTTCACACATGTATGTTCCGTACTTAAAATAATATAAGTAACAACACAATGCAAGATGGAGTTATTTTAGCTTTGACCTTTGACCTCCAACAGATGTAAGAACATACAACTCCAGATGTTACCATTAAAGTGTATGTGTATGATATTTTCTGGATACAACTTTTCAAGAGCTTTAAAATGAGCTCTCATTGAGGTCTGTAGCATTACCTAGGTAAGAATTTATTGAGAAAATCATGGCGCGATACGCAAACGAGGTCACCCGGGGTCAAATATTGGTGACCCCATATCAGAAACGACTTATCACAAAAATCTAAAAAAATCACAGTTTCTATTTGAAATAGTGTCTGCCTGTGTCGGCTACCAAATTTCAAGAAAATCAGAGAAAGTCATGAAAAAAGACTTGGTTGATTTGACATGTTATTAGGCCTACTAGGCCTATTGGAAAATTTCAAGTTTTGAGAAAAACAGCTTCAAACATATTTTCACATTCACTAGGTACACATCACAAAGGTTTTGATCATATTTGATAGAACTTCGAGGTCCACAATCACATTGCCACGCGTTAGGTCTTTACTATTTAGGAACATTTAAACTATTTGGAGACATTATTTCCTAACTTGATTTTTGAAGCACTTCCTAGGGGAATAATTGTAATCATTTTATCATTTTATTTATTTTATTTTATCGTCTCGAATAGCCAAAGTGCATTAATATGAGACGTAAGGCTACGTTCACACAACTTTGTTTTAGTCTTAAGAAATTGTTATTGTTATAAGAAAGGAAGTGGCTATTTAACCGTAGCTACGGGAAAATTACGATTCTCAATTCGTCCGTAGCATGAACGAAGATCAGCGGAAATAATCGAAGGTATCCGAATCGTCCGCGGGATACCACGTAACTAGGCCAATAGCTTCAAATATCACAGTGCATTGTGGCAGAGTGGTAGCGCGTCCGAATTCTATGCAAGAGGTCGGCGGTTCAAATTTTTGTTTGGTCGTTTTTTTTTACCATTCTATTTGGGTCCATGTTTTTTCTGCAAATGATTTCACAACATTCGGCCCCGTCGCAAACACAATTCTAGATGATAAAAGCGTTTAAAAAGTGCTGCGCCCCGCTAGTTCTAGGATACAATCGATAAGAGCGCACCCGAAATCCTTTCCGTTAAAAACGAGTTTAGATTTAAAATACCAACGTTAAAGGTTTGGTAAGTAGAGTATTTTATTGAAAAGGTTGGTAGGCCTACTAAGTATAAATGTCATAATAAACATGGCGCGCCGGCAACAGTGAAATGGTAGTGTTTGTGTTCAATCTTTATTAATTATAACATAATTCGTATATTTTCAGAGTGGTTATTATTGAATTAACGTAATTTACTTCCCGTTCCTACGGTTAAATTAGCAGGCCTAATTTTTCCGTACCCACAGTTCGAGTACCTTCGGTGATTTCCGCCGATGTTCGTTCATGCTACGGACGAATTGAGAAACGTAATTTTCCCGTAGCTACGGTCGAATAGCCTCAGCGTATAAGAAATCCGATAGCCTGATTGGTTAGTAATGTTTCAGTGGCCTGTCATAATGAAGTTACTCCTATCCATTGGTTGTCATAAGGATTATTGACGGCTGATTGGTCCGTTGTATGAATTTTGTTAAATTGTTATAACAAATTTCTTAAGACTAAAACAATAACAATTTAACACGTATATATCCTATCCCCTTATAACTAAACCAATTAGTGGGGACGCGGCCTTAAGCAATATCCAATCAATCAATCAATTTTACAGGCATGCGTTACAGGCATGGTCAATGATCTAGGGTGGGAGAAGCTAGAGGACAGAAGGAAAAATGACAGGCTGGGTAAAATGTATAGAGTCACGAGGAACGATGAAGGCTAGACAGAATTAAATAAATATTTAAAGAAAGCTACATAGGCCTACAATGCTAGAGGGGATAACACCATGACAACCAAAACAATAACAAGATCTAATTGACAGTTAATCTTTATTATTAATATTTTCAGTGAGTTTAAATGTGATTTAAAGTGGAACTTTTGTGCTACAAAGGAAAAGGGAACCAAGACCAACATTTTAAGGCAAAAATATCCGACATTGGTATGTAAATAAGAAAAATAGAACGTTTATTAGAAAATTGTTTTTGCCCTGTGCTAAAAGACAATACTTGGTGGGATATTGAATGAAAAGTTTTTTGTTTTTTGTTGTGGCTTATTTAGCATATTATTAAAGTTAGGCCCTACTTAATAACTAATTATGGAACAAAAAGGAAAGCAAAGTACTCTATACTTTTACAATAGTAAGGGTGGGTACCAACATTGGTGCCAATCATTGAATGAACCAATGTCAGGAGACCTTGATGAGGTTAAATGTCTTAAAGACGAAGTATGCAAACTAAAACTGGTGATAAGTCAACAACAAAGTCGTATTGAAGAGCTAGTGCAAACCCACAGAGATGCTAAGACTAGGCCTGACATAGCTAGGTCAATGCCCACTGCAAAATAAACAACTGTGATAAGCATTTCACTGCAGATACTAAACGATGGACCTCTGTCACAGAAATCTCGAGTGAAAATGAGCAGAAATTGGGAGTTGAGAAACAAATTGGGCCTAGGCCCAGCTCATCAAGCTCAAGCATAAACATTAAAATCAGGGCAGATAGTCATGGCCGCTATTTATCTTCCCTCATTACAAAAGAGCTAAATTCAAACATCGGCCCAAAAACTGATTACAAAGTTGATTCTATAATTAAGCCTGGAGCTGGGGCAAAAACAGTGACCGAGGGACTCTTGAATAACCTTCAAACACTTAACGGAACTGATACGCTAATAATAATAGCAGGAACTAATGACATTGGTATAAACCAAAATAACATACGTGACGCTCTCATTAAATTACGTCATAGTCAATACAGCTGCTTGCCTAAAGTAATAGTATCCGAAGTACTGCCCCGTTTCGACTTGTCAAACAAAACTGAATTGGACAAAATAAATGACTCAATCTCCAAAGTAAATCATCATATAAATTATCTCCTACAAAATACATTAGGAGTTACTGTTCTTTCTGTGAAACCATTCAGAAGAGAGCATTTTACCAAACATGGTTTACATCTTAACCTTGCGGGTAAACAACTATTTGCCAAGATTATAGCTGATGAGATTTGCTCTATCAGAGAAAGGTATAGGTCTAACAAAGAGGACCTTTCTTCTGTACTCCGGGCAAACAGGCCTATGATTATGGTAACAAAATGTCATGGACACACCAATCAGCGAGTTGGACCATACCCCCTGCCTCAAGCCAATGGTCCCACAAGAGGCCCGAAGCTGCCTACAAGAAATTCACGACACTGCCCATGTACCCGCTACTCAAGAGGAAGCCATTGCAGACCCAGTATCAACAAACAAGGATGCAGCCTATTCCGCCAATCAGGAATCGACTACAGTAAACGCAGAGACTACTAGCAGTTCTGGAAGAGATCAAATGCCACAAGAGGCCCGAAGCTGCCTACAAGAAATTCACGACACTGCCCATGTACCCGCTACTCAAGAGGAAGCCATTGCAGACCCAGTATCAGCAAACAAGGATGCAGCCCATTCCGCCAGTAAGGAATCGCCTACAGAAAACACAGATACTACTAGCAGTTCTGGAAGAGACCAAATGCCGGATGAATCCCAAATTAAGGAAGTTTCTTTAGAAGACTCAAATGAGTATCTGGAAGGTGATAGTAGTATGTTTTTAGGGTTTGATGAGAACGCCGTTTGTAGTGATAGTAAACTGGCTCAAAAGGATTAAAAGAGGTCATAGACAGGTGGAATGCAGAGATAGTAGAGTTAGAGGAAGATAGAGTTTATGAAGATCCTTTTCGGTTAGTCCAGCAACCATTAAAAAACACTTAGAATTAGAGGAGATGGTAAAGACAAAATATGAAAGTAAAATTAAACATAAAGAAAACATTATGCGAATAGTACACCAAAATATCCAAGGTCTTACACAATCAAAAATTAGAGAGTTAAATATAATTCTAGATACTCAACATAAAAAGAATGAACCTATTGACATAATATGTATATCAGAACACTGGAAAACAATGATGAAATAACTAGTATTACAATTGAAATTATACCTTGGTTTCTTGTTACTGTAGAAAAACTCATAAGCACGGGGGAGTAGCAATCTTTGTTAGCCATAAATGGATTCAATATGCTGTATCTAAATCAAGTATCACTCAACACAGTACTGAACTTATTTTAACTAAATTACAAAAAACAAATAAACAATTAGTAGTACTAGGAGACTTCAATGTGAATGTCTCAGCTGATAGTAAAGACCCTAATAAAGAAATGCTAGCTAATCTTCTTGACTCTTATAACATGATGCTCACCATAAAAGATACAACTAGAATTGATCCACGGTGGCAAACTTCAACGATCATTGATAATATAGCAACTGACACTACATTACCATTCAACTCCCGAGTAATTGACTTTGGAATTGCTGACCACTATGCCCAAGAAATTGCAATACAGTATAATTATTATCAGCTACCTATACCAACCAAAATTATACGTGTTGTAAATGAGAACTCTTTAAATAATCTAGCTGAAAGCTTAGAAGGAGAAAATTGGGAATGTGTAACAGTTTCAGAGACAGCAGATGATAAATATGATGCATTTTCAAATAAATTACTTTACTATTTTAATAAAAATTGCCCACTAAAACAAATACAAAATAAACCATCCTACAAATTGCAAAATTGGATAACTAACGGTATTAAAGTCTCAAGTGCTAATAAAAGGAGCCTTTTATACATTAACTCACAGTTCCCAAATGTGCCATTCCTAAAAACATATATAAACCAATATTTAAAAATTTACAAAAGAGTTCTTAAAAATGCAAAAAGTAACCAAATAAGCCTAATGATAATATAACTCTTCTCAACAATAATACATTAATTAAAGATCCCAACGTAGTAGCCACAACATTGAATAAATATTTTACGAGTGAAGCATCTTACCTGACAAATAATATAAGTACCAGAAATTATCCAAATAATCCAAATCATAATTTCCAAACTTACTTATCAAAGTCAAACAAAAGCCCAATTAACTCCCTATATTTGTATGAAACAAACCCTAAAGAAATAAAAGATATTGTACTTAAATTAAAGCCAAAGCACTCTGCAGGTATTGATGATTTGTCGATTATAGTTATAAAAAAATGTATAAATGAACTAGCTGAACCTTTATCCGACATTTTCAATACTTGCTTTGAAGATGGTGTCTTTCCCAAGGCATTAAAATATCCAAAATTATACCAATATTTAAAAAAGGAAGTAAACTCATTGCAAGTAACTATAGACCTATATCCATCCTTCCAGCTGCCTCAAAAATATTAGAAACTTTGATATTCAATCGAATGATCGCATTCTTCGATGAAAATAATATCATAACAGAGAGACAAAATGGCTTTAGACGAGGCAAATCAACAAGTGACACAATTAGTAGATTTCTAAAAAACTATTGTTGAAGCAGTCGACTCAAACATACCAACATTGGGCATATTTTGTGATCTACAAAAGCGTTTGATTGTGTTGTATCACAAAATACTGCTGGACAAGTTAGAGTACTATGGTATACGTGGGAATGCATTGAAACTCTTAACATCTTACCTGACCGACCGACTACAATGCGTAGTACTGACTGATCTTAAGAACAACAAATTTACAAACATTAAATCAGAATTTGAAAAGGTTATTTGTGGAGTTCCACAAGGATCGATCCTTGGGCCCCTATTCTTCATTATCTCTATTAACGACCTACCTGACAATATTGATGATGCCGAGTTGTTTGCTGATGACTTTACTACTAGCGTAACGGCTGCGAATACAGTTTTACTCAAAGAAAAGGGAGAAAAAGACTTACTGAGTCTATTGAATGGTTTACAATGAACAAACTATTGCTTAATTCTCTAAAAACTAACTTTATCCAGTTCCATTCAATTCAAAAAAAGAAATCACTAAACTTCATACATTGCCTAGCAAATTCAAATGACAAATCAGTTGTAAACTCAGTTGAACAAACAAACTTTCTAGGTCTAACAATAGATAAAAACTTAACATGGCATGCTCACATTAAGATACTGATAAAAAAAACTCAGCTCTGCTTGTTTTGCAATTAAAAGCATCAAACATATAAGCAATGTATCAACTGCTAAAGTATGCTACTTTTCTCTATTTGAATCTCATCTAAGATATGGGATAGAATTTTGGGGAATGTCAACTCACATTGATAAAGTTTTCATGTACAAAAACGAGCAATTAGAGCATTATATTCCCTTGGGCAAATGGAGCATTGTAAACCTTACTTTATTGCTCTGAACATTCTTACAGTTCCATGTCTTTACATTCTTAAATCAGTCTTAAGCATTAAGAAAAACATCCAATTCCTTGCAGTTAATGCGAATGTACATACTCACAACACAAGGCAAAAACATGATCTCCATCTTAGCCAATGTTCTACAAACCTTGGCCAGAAAAACTCTGATTATATAAATAAAATTCTCTACAACCTTGTTCCAAAAGAAATCAAAGATATACCTCAATACATTAAATTTAAAAATGAGCTGACAAAATTTTTATTACAAAAAGCTTACTACAGTGTAAATGACTTTATCACATCAACTGACCTACCATAATTTTCAATCAGTTGGTTGTTAAATGTTACAATATTTGAAATTTGGAAATTAATGTTCTTATTCATTTCTCTTTATCCAAGTTAATTAACAATGTAATATTGTAAACTTGCACTGTATCATTGGCTTTTGGTAGTTAGCCTTTATATTACCTAATATGAGAGACAATGTAATGAAAGATGATTATTTTGTTAGTGTAGTGTATTTTGTATTATTAGTAGTGTATTTTGTTATTAGTAGATGTACTGTATGTATAGTATTTATACATATACTATTGTGTAAACTTCATTAAGTTTAATAATTGTGTACAACTAAAATGGACTACACGGTGAAAACTGTTGAAACCTGTAACTATTGTTATTTGTTGTTGTCCAAAATAAATTGAAAAAATTGAAAAACATGCAAGTACTGGTATGAGAGGGGATCTTGGAAAACAGACGTAGGGAAGTTCTCCTTCATGGCAAGGACAGTGGTGGAATGGAATGGGCTGACTGAAGGGATTGTAGGGGGAAAAACAGTTAAAGCATTCAAAAATAGCCTAAAGCAACTGCCGAACAGTGAACCTGCTAGAGATGAAGACGAGGAAGAAAAGAGATGAGATGAAAGGGTGTGAGGGGCAAGAAACCAATAAAGGATAAGAAATAAAATGAAAAGAAACCTACCACCGACACACAAAGCCACCGATCTAATAGGTCAACAGTAGGAGAATACAACAATCATTTTGTAGGTTAGGAATCTCTATCACAGCATGCTGTTCAATGTTTTTGTCAATTATTACACGTTTATCATACTGGTTTCCTTTAAACTTACGTTTAGAATATACAAGATTTGATCTCGGCATGTTAAACCACAATGAAAGTATTTCTTTAGCAGTTAAATTGCGAATGTCAACAGTCAACAGCAGAAATGACACTCGCGCGCAAAATAATAACAAAATACGCCTTGCAAATCGGTTGCAAAACATTGTTACCAGAGTAACCAATCCATAAAACGAAATTCCCTAACTGTTACCAACTACTAGCAAAAAGAACCAGATTTCTAGTTTCTTTACAAGTTATTGATGTTATTTAGTAAAATACCGTAAAAATGAGCGATTTTCAGGTGAATTCTTCAACAATTAAGTATGTACACATAACGAATATATTTATTTCTAACAATGGAAAATAAACTTATTATAGGTAGTAGGGCCTACTCATTATATCGGCGTTTTCAGCAAAGATGACAGATTATAATAAATTTTAAAAATCGTATTTTTTTCGGCCGAAGCCTAATTTGTGGCCTTATTATTGTTTCTATGGTCAAAAAGCAAAAAATAACGCCGAATGGCACTGCACCAAATAAACTCATATGCGTCGCAACCGTATTAATCACCGTATTAATCACTTTTCCATTGGTACTTTCAGGAAGCTTTTTGTGGCTTTAATAAGACCTCAAATTGACTATGCAAGTGTCATATGGAACCCTCATCACATTACCAAAATTCGTAGCATTGAACGTATCCAGCAGAAGTTCGTTAAGCATGTCTGCTACAAGACCAATGTTACTTATCATAGATGCCACTATTCAACTTTATGCAAGAATTTAAATCTTGTATCACTCGAAAATCGTCGCCAGCATACAGATCTCAAATTTCTGTATAAGCTTCTGCACAATTATTTTGACTCTCAGCTTCTTCATTCAGTACATTTTCACGTTCCTGCAAGACTAACACGAAACCTTCAGACTTTCCATCTTCCCAGAAGCAGACTAGACATTTTTAGTAATTCACCAATAAACCGGATCCAACATACGTATAACCAATTAGTTGTCATCCATCCTGATCTTGACATTAATCACCTAAACTTTCAATGTTTTAAAAACTATTTCTTCAAAATATGTTCTTGAGGTTTATAACATTTGTAATCGCCATAGTTTATTTTTTATTTGCATTTCGTTTAGTATAATGTTCTTTTGTGCACCTGAGACATATTTAGATGTTGTTTGATTTTTTTATATCATTTTTATTTTTTGTGCTTTAGTATTAGCTAATTTTATGAAATGCCTATATCGCACTTGTGGAGGTAACTCTGTTGTTGGTGGCAATAAAATAAAATAAAATAAAGTATGAACGCAGACGATTCTCGATTATCCAATCTAAATCTATCATCTCAAAATAAATCCGCTATATGACATAAATAATATAATGTGTGTTACGAGCTTATTAAATATAATTCTAGATACTGTATCTAAATGTTCCGGATTCCTAAATCTTACGTTAGGAAAATTATATTAATCCATAACAAATGCCATTTTATAGCTTGTCTGCACACTACTTTCTTTGGAATGTTTGCGAAGGAATGGCGTCGTGATAAGAATGTCTAGTAATACAGAATATGAATTATATAGGAGAGAGCATACAATTGACACATGCGAGCTCTAAGGATGTGCAACCAAGTATGAGCAATTCGTTATACAGTGTAGAGGTTACATATTTGTAAAGTAACTGTAAAAATGCCCTTGTGGTTGTTATTAGTATTGCAACTCCCGATATTTTGTGTACTTCATGGTTTTGGTTCGGACTTGGCAGAGTTGGGCAAGTTCCTTAAAAAATGGAACTAGTTCCAGTTACAAGTTCCTCTAAAATAAAAGGAACTAGGGCGTTCCTAAGTTCCTTTCCAAATGGAACTAAGTTCCTAAAAAGTTCCCTTTTTTCAATAACCATTTTTCTTTACATCTACTCGAGAGGGTCAATGATTAGTAGGTATTCGAATTTCTACTTTAAACCAAGTATTTGCAAAGAAAGCATAAACTATGTTTGAGATTTGGAGGAATTAAATATGGATGAGTATGTATAGGCTTTCACGACCTGTGAATCAATTTTGAATGATCTTTGGGTTGATGATAAAATGCTCCACGTTTCGCAACCAACATGGGTGGTGAACACGACACAATTCGCCACAACCCAAAAGATCATTCAAAACTCAAGGGTGATTGTATGAAAAGAATTAAGTTTAGCTGGCAATGCGACTAATAATGGTGAGAAACCCACGGTGGATGGGGGTTGACCACTGAGTGTAGGAATGGGGATGGGAGTATAACAAGACTTTAGAACAATAGAGGCGAATTTTAGATTTCCTGGAAACTGAGTATTTTACAATCCCTTCATCTTGTAAGTAAACTATGATTTGACTCTTTCATTTCTTAAATTTGTACAGTCAAGTTATATAAAAGGAACTTATGGAAATAAGTTACAGTTCCTGGAAAATTGGAACTAGTTCCTTCCTTAGTTCCTTCCTTAGTTCCTTAAAAAGGAACTAGTTCCTAGGAACTGGAACTGTTTAGTTCCGTTCCTACCCAGCACTGGGACTTGGGAGTGTGTGATGTTGACGGTTGAGTATTTTTGACACAAGTATTCTTACAAGTGGAACATTATTTAAAACACTAACAAATTATTGTCAATTTATCATTCCTTTCATCATCATGCACAACAGTCACGAAGAATATGAGTCCACAAAAAGTGGACACAGCCCCTGCCCCATGTTATTTTCCATAAGCCAGCAAACATGTTCAATAAAGTAGGTGGCAGTGTGCGTTGTGAGACTAATGTATTATCTGGCACTTATTGTAGGTAAATAAATAAGGGTCCTAAATATATCAATGTCAAAAACTATTTTTGAAATATTTACAAATCGTTTAAATACAAAGCAAACGTCACTATTAAATTGACTGTCACACCATGATCACACTCTCCATCTTCACTCTATCTTCTTTTCTATGTGCAAGATTGGATATTATGTGATGACACTGGTATAACCAACACCCGATACTTAGATATCAAACACTCAAGAAGAAAGATTCACATAACATATTGGGTGTTAAAGATAGATGCAATGTTTATGTATGGTGCACATTTTTTCGTCTTTAACATAACATTAGACTGAACAATGTTGATATGTTTTCAATGTACTTGCAAATATATATATATATATATATATATTTTAAACGTTAATGTTAACCTTTCTAATCATCTCATCATCTCACATCGTTTTATGTCATTGCTCATCATTTTTCTCTGCAATATTTTGCCTAGTAAAGTTTTATTCGTTATACAGAGCCACTACTTATCTCTTTTTGCTTAATGAATGTCATGATATTACATTGTGTGTAGTACGTTTGTTTTAAATAAATAATAATAAAATAATAAAAATAACAATACGACAATTTACGTCAATTGCTATGAATCAATAACTATGTCCTTAAAGCGGGCTTATGCTTAAAAAACTTATATTTATATTACCCGACTCGTGGGAGATGAGATGTGATTGGATTTATCCATGTGATCTTTCAGATTTGACAGCTACATTGCAGCCTTCTGTTGGATTTATGTCATGGAAGTAACAGTCACAACAAACAACTAGCAGTTTAGTAAAGGTTTGTTCTGTGGTCCCAGTAGCTCAATTGGTAGAGTTACGGAGGTTCTGGGTTCTAACCTCAGTCGGGGAAAACTTTTACGACAATTGCTATGAATCAATAATAATATAATTACACCAATTCCAATAACAAACGGTATTCGAACGATAGGAGATGCAGGGCCTACTGCACATGTCACTTACCTTGCCACGCGCCATCTCCCAACCTCTGTGATATGACACTTGCCTAGTACAATACATCGCCAGGCTATCACTTGGTTCTGACGCGTTTCCTGACTTACCGGAACACCGGCCACAGAAGACATGAGTAACATGTCTTTAATTAAACTGTATTCGCTCGCTGCTGGTTTTATTGACGTAGGTACTATCAAACCAACACCGAAAGTGTTGGCTCGAGCGCTTGACTCTGATTCGCGAAGTTCTGGGTTCGAATCCCGTCGTGACCGGACATCCTGACTGAAGGTTTTCAATTAAGGGTCTTTCCACGACATACCTAGTTCACCTGGGCCCCGATTCATGTACATTTTTATCCCAGGGTTAGGCAGGGTTAAGAAGAGTTAGCGAGGGGCAACGTCAAATCCGATTCATGTACGTTGAGCTAACACTCGCTACCTCGCCCTACCCCTACCTCAGCCTTATACTCCCTAACACCAAGAGTTAGGCGGAGGTAGTGGCTATTTGCACCGACGACGGCAGAAACCTCACCTCAAATGTTATTACGCCAGAATAAATGAGTAATAACGTGCATGCTTTATAAATAGTTGAATATAACAGTAATTAAATGTGGCAGAAGGCTTTGAAGTGTAAAAAGTGCCCTTATAATAATACCATTAAATAAAGAGTTATCTGAATGCGTGTGAGCCTCGTGTTATAAATAAATAAATAAAATAAATTGTATTTAGAGTCTACCCAATCAGTTATATAACTGATTTTCAGTGTGGGACAGTAAATCAAAGCGACTAAGCCAACCCTGTAGGCCCCGACGCAATCGACGAGTATGAGCGAAAACCAACCAGAGATTAATATTTTTAATAGGAAATGTAGCAATCTGTAGTATGGAGAGTGCAAACACCCGCGGATCAACGCCAGAATCAACAAGGCCGATTCAGAACAACTCTGAATTTATTATGTGCTTCGTTGCTAGGACGGCTCCAAAGTCACCGCACCGTTTACAAACTCCCAAGACAAGAACTGATGGACGTAAGTCCAAATCAGAAGTTTAAAATCTTCTGACTTTGACGGTGAATGGACCCCTGTACTTTCTGCATTGGAAGCAGGTACGCTAACCACAAGACCAACGATGTACCACTCAAAGCCAACGCGAAGGACGGCCGCGTCGTGGCGTAGTAGTGCGTAGCATGGTCAACTACCACGTAAAGGGTCGCCAGTTCGGAACCTGCTTGATCCAAATTCTTTTACCTTTTAAAATTGCCCCAATAATTGTTTATTTATGTTATGCTACACTCAGTAATTGGCATTTTTTAAATTATTGTCCGTTATTTGTGTGTACTTTATATCCCCGTGCAGACTTTCGTTGTTTGGTCTGGTAAAGAAATATTTCACACAAGTGTCGACTACCAGTACATACAACCGGCTGAGATATGGTAAAAAAAAAAACGGCACAACGACAAAATAATTTCTTGCACCAAATCGTTGTAAAAAATATGCAATTTTTTGGGTTCGAGTCTATATGTTGTTTATTAGACCTTTAACTTGTGACACGTACTAGTTAGGCCCTTATTTGGGCAAAATGTATTTACTGTTCAATATCGCCCTATACTTATGCCCTTTTTGGCGCTAATGACTACACCTAAAGTGGTGAGAAAAATGTATTTTGCACTCCCACACAAATTGGCCCATCAAGTTAATGCCAAGACACAATTCAAAAAGTTACATGTCTATTAATTTCAGATTAAAATAGAATCGACTCACAAAGACGCATTTTCGATATTCTTGTTTAGTATTTTGTAAAAAACAATGTGTTTACCTAAAAAATATAGTCATTGCCACTCGGTCTTACCTCGACCTAATCCCCGAGCTAGCCAGGATTAGCGGTGGTGTGAAAGTTAGCGAGAGTTAGGGCAAGTCAATGCTTCATGAATACCGATTTATGCTGCCTCGGAGGTAGCCAAAATTTGTAAACAGATAGGCGGACATTTTTATTTTTGAGCCTAGACGTTAAACTAGAAAAATATTGTTATTGCGCTCCAAAAAATAAACAGAAACAGGCATCGACCTAGGCTTAGTTGTAGAAAATTATTTATAATTTAATAGACTTTGTCTATTGTTCCTGGAGGCTTTAGGCCTGGAAATATGCATAGTACCAATACACGTTTGACAAGCCCTAGGCCTTACCTAGCCTGCATGGTCATGTTTCGACACACTTCCCTAAAAAGTTACAAGTTTCGACGGCTAATTGCAACTTTATTTGAATCAAAAATAATACGATAGTCCTAGGCTATGCCATAACTTACGGCAAAAGTATACGTATTTTTTTTAATTCGATAATGTACAACACACTCGCATCAAAATTCTCATTAAACATCAAAAATTAAATAAACACGGCGACATTTAGCAAAGTTCGTCGTCAAACTTACTAAGTTAGATGGCGGTGGAAACCAATGAAACAATCATCTAATGGCGTTTTCCATTGGCATGCACTCGGCGAGTGCATAGATGTCATTGTTGTCAACCTCCACTTGAATAACATTACAAAACTGAACAAATGAAAAGACAAGTGGCAATCCAGTGCGCACTAGGGCGCACTAGTGCGACCTGAGTGCGGCCAATGGAAAACACCATAAGTTGCAGTGATAAGTTAATCGTCATTCATACAGTGACATAGAGCTTGTTCATTGGTTCGACCTAACCCGTCCTATTCCCTCCTTACCTCGCCCTAACTCCGGGTTAAATGTACATGAATCGGGGCCCTGAAGAGGGGCATACATTGCACCCTATAACAGGTTTAATTCCCACGGTAAAAAAATAAATTTTATCAAACCGATGTCACTTCTTCTTCGGACTTACTTTTTGAACACATTACATTTGTGATATGGGTGGCTAAAAAGAGAATAGCCCCAATCACATTAGTGTGACCATTGGATTCATACCTTTCTGTATGTTGTGTAACAAGTAACAACCACTTCTAACTCTGCCACCTGTAACTTTTAATATACCACTTGTGGAGTATAAAATAAAAAGCTAACTTATTTAATTAACATAATTATTGTATTGCAGTAAATTAATAAAAAACAATTATACAATAATAATATAGTGAAATATAGTGGTTTCTAGGGCTGTGAAGGGGATGTCCAAGGTCTGTTCAATAAGACTTAATCCCCACTTGTAAAGAGTTTCAGTCAGAAGTCAGGACTCACGGTGGCGGGGATCGAAACTGCGATCGCCTCTGTGAAAGATTTTGAGAGTAAAACAATCTAGGAGACTGTTCGGAAATCTCATGTGAAACGCACGAGGAAAAAGAAAATCTTTGTAAATAAATTTTCACGTTTAAAACAAAAGTTACAAATTACATTTTTCCAAGTTTTGCCAAGATGCAGTCACAGGGCGAATAGTCATCCATCAACGCGACTATAAGGATCGTCCTAGTATAGTAAAATGCAAGTGATAATATTAAATATTCTTCAAGACATTATGTTAAGAGAATGGAAGGATGTGAAAAAATACCAACACCAGGAAGTAACTACAAGATCAATTTATTAGTTGAAATATCGAATATTGCCATGTGATCAGAATAATATATAGGCACATAATGTTACTTTTAAATCAACGGTAAAACGGTGAAGTTAAATTAAACTTAAACGAATTAGGCTTATTGAAGATCATCATCACACACATAACAAAAACTTGTAGAAATACAGCCAAACCTTACACACTCAAAAGGAATGAGATCTAAAAAAAAGGGCCAAGCTCATCTACCCTTCAATAAAAAGTACAGTGTCCCAACGCACAGCATTCCTCGAAAAGCTTGGCAAAATAGAATTTCGATTATTAATTTCAAGTAATACGTTTATCCAAGTCTTTTTTTCTAATTTAATTTAACGTAAATTACATGCAAATTCTATTTGTCAAGCTTTTCGAGGATGCTGTTATGGGGACACTGTTACGTTTATGTGGAAGGTCGATGAGCTGGGCCCTTTTTTTTGATTCATTCCTTTTTGAGTGGTAAGGTTTGGTGTAATTCTACAAGTTTTTGTTTATGTGTGTGATCTCATTACTTTTTCAAGCTCCATTACAAAATTATTTGTTAAAATATAATATTTTTATATCAAGTGATTTAAATCTATGGTATAGCAGTAACAATAAGGATGTAAAAATATCTAGACCGGATTCATGTACATCCTGGGTATAGGTGTATAACCATGGTTATAAACGACGGTATTAGGACTGAAACCCACACAATTATGTGACGTTCGGGGAGCACGAGTTGAAAATGCAATTTGAAACACGAGTCGATTTTCGTTTTTCGAAGGAATTGGTATCCTGTGACACGCGATTATCGTGGGAAAACGTCTACTGGGTTGTGAGTTGAAAGCATTGATATTTAAACCCCTTTAATGTAGTATGGCTAGATTAGGTGCAGTCTCCTATACCTCCGCACAGGCTGCGAGCGTAGAGGCACGATTGAGACTCAACCTGGTCCCCTTTCACAAGATGGCGAGTTGGTGTTTTAATTTATGCTTTTTTTATGCAATAAAGTTATTTTACTGGATTGTTTGATCTTGTTTAGCTGGATGCCAGCACTGGTATTAAAACAAAAGAAACAATACGAAGTGATGCATAAGGGATTTTAGTAATCATTTGGTGTTAAAGCTAGTTATGTGCTTACATGTCCACCTGCGGCAATCTTGAGAACTATTTGGCTACAAAATCGCTCCCATTTGATTAACATGTAGAGACGTGTCATTTTAGATGCTCACCATTGTACCGGAAGTGGGACCACCGAGTGTGTCTAGCCAATATATAGGATGTACTGATGGTGAAAGAAGAATCCACACGAAATCAAAAACCACTTGAAAAAGATTTGGTATAGCAAAGAGCCGAAAAAATGTTCTATATTTAATTCAGTCTGTTCCACCCCCCCAAGTGCCGTCATAAACAGCGGGCCCAATCGAAAGACGGTTGTATGAAATGATTTGATGTGCAATTATGTAAACAAACAGATGAGCAGCTATATCAGAACAGTTGTGCTGGCATAGGGTTGGCTAGGCATGACAAACATGTAATGTAAGGATGAATTTTACTATGTCCTAAGCCAAATGGAACTTTACGAACCACTACACTTTTGCATATAAATAATTTTTCCACATCTGGGCCTAGGCCAGGGACGGTTTCTGATTGGTTTTATGAGAGTATAATGACACCTTTTTCTCGTTCCACACAAAGCAAGATAAATTTAAAATGTCCGCCATTTGTTTACGTATCGCACATTCCCGCCTAACTCTGCACTATACCGTCAACAAGTGTCACGTAACTATGGTTACTTGTTGATTGTATGCAGAGTTAAGGTTTATTTTAAAACCCTTATTTGGAAGCCTTCCAAACAAACCTTTTTCAAACTTTTTTTTTCAAAGGAGGACTAATATTTCATATAAACCTTAATGTCCATGCAAATATGAACATGTAAGTGTCCCAACCCGTCTGGGTCAGAATCGCGGGCCGACGTATTAGATGTTAGCAGTAGCAGTAGTAGGGCAGTAGTAGGCAGTAGTAGGCAGTAGCTAACATCTTAAAGTGATTTTGTGAGCATGTTTCAAGCCATTTTTCACAAGAGAGGAATAATCGTCCCCAATAAACGATTTGCATTGGTGTGGTCAGGTACCTAAACTCCCATCGATTGTGAAGTTTTCAAGTCACATCACGGTTTAACATGGACGCGCTGGGGTAGACACCTCGAAATCACCCCAACTCTGCTTGGTGTATAAAGGCTGCTTGAAGTGCTTGTAGCGCACCGCGGCTTGGCTGCGGCGCCCTAACGGGCACCTAGATAATGACATATCCATGTAATCTTCGTGCCGTTGCACTTTTGTTAGAGTATCTTCTATGAACAATGCTGCCAACGCCTGAAAAACAAAACATTATTAATAATGTTAACGCCAACACCATTTTACACTTTACGGTCTTAACATTGACAAAGTTTAATAATTAATACAATCCAGAAATTACAAAATCCATCCCGATCAGGGTATGATCCCGAGTCTCCCACTTTTCGGGTGGACGCCTCAACCAACTAGACCACCGAGACGCGGTAATACTGATTCTAACTTCTGTATTGTACAATACAGAAGTTAAATATTGAACTATACAGATTGAAGTAAAATAGTTAATACAGAAGTTAAATATTAAGTTAGTTACCGTCTCGGTGGTCTAGTTGGTTAAGGCGTCCACCCGGAAAGTGGGAGACTCGGGTTCGTACCCCGATCGGGATGGATTTTTAATATTCTCGGATTGTATTAAGATTTATTAACAATTCCATCTACGGGTGTGTTTCCCGACTATCCAAATCGAGAAATTGGCAAAGTTTGTTACCAAATTCAATCGAGGAGAAAAAAAAGCTTTCACGTTATATAATATCGAAATCTGTATTAACAATATTTTGTTGTGAAGATAAATATTGACCCTCTGTAGGGTTCGCCTGTTACCACGACACATCGTTTCATCAGCGACACCGCTAGTTACCTCAGACAAATTCATTTAATATGTGAAAGTTCGTGACCACCGTTTCATCGACAACTTTAGAGAAGCCTGGCTCGAGCCGTTTCATTCGACACCTCCGTTTGCTCGATCAATAAACTGCGAGTAGTAGCTGGTTCCGAATAACCTCACCGCTCGAGCGCGCTGCCGCCGTCACGCCGGGACACAGCACGGCGCACACGAAATTCTACATTAACGAAGGTCGATTGAAAACGAAGCCGAGCGGTAACAACTATACGTTTAGTTATTTGCAACTCCTAAAATTAAAAAATAATTATACATAACTACGCGAAACGCCTAAGGTTGGTTGAAGACAGACGGTGAGCGAGCCATGTGTTGGGTACCCTCTGACATCTCTTTCGTCCCCCTACTCAAGGCTGGATCGGCATAGGGGTCTACATTTTCTCTAGCCATGATCATAGTACTAGAGTGGTCGCATGGGGTATACAGTTGGGACGCGCCCTATACGAAACTTAACTCAAAACCCAATCACTTGATACCTTCATATGTTACATCAATCAAAACTTTAATGCACTGTTTAGGGTACTCAACCCATGACTCGCTACACGTCTAACAACGATCATTTGGCGTCATTACTGGTTACACTGAGCTAGAATAACTTGGAATATCAAGGTAATATTTTTGAGCATCGTTGTTGTAGCAAACATGGCCACCATCTCGTTCGCCATACTATGGAGAATAACTAGTGTATATTTGATTCCACACGGAGTGGAGGTGCATGGTGGCGTTTGGAAAAGGCACATGCGAAGCGATCCAGGTGGGATATTCGATCCTGCTCGATTCTCATCGGCACGTATATTACAATCGTCTGTGATTCATCTCCATACGTCTGCGGGTACGCGGAGCTACGTACGATCTGCCACCACACTAATAAGTCTCTTTACCCTAGCGAATCAGTGTAGGGGATGTTCTTGATCCTGCTGATTTCATCGAGCGTGCGCTCATCTTCCTTACGTGCAGTACGCGGGTAACAGTACGAGCTGCCACAACCTTAAGTCTCTTCCCTAGCGATCAGTGCTTGAGGATCTTGATCCTGGCTGCCGTGTCTCATCGGCAGTGCAGATCATCGTTCGATACGTTGCAGTACGCGGGTCCTGGTACGTACGATCTGCCACACACTTAAGTCTACTTCTCCATAGCGATGCAAGTGCTGGATCTTGATCCGTGGCTCTGGTTCTCATCCGGCCAGTGGAATCATCTTCCTACGTGAGGTACGCGTAGGTACGTACGGATCATGTGGCCAGAGACATACAGCGTAAGCTCTCTTTCCCTAGCGATCGAGGCTGGGATCTTGATCCTGAGCGTTCTCATCGGCGTGATACATATGTTCCTTACGCGTTGCGGGGTACACCGGGTACGTTACGATATTCTGCCACAAACTTGAAGTCTCTTCCACTAGCGATCGTGCTGGAATCTTGATCCTGTCTAGCAGATTCTCATCACGGCTGTGATCATCTTCTACGTTGCAGGGTACGCGGAGGTACGTACCGATATGCCACACATCTTAAGTTCTTCTTCCCCTAAGTCGATCATTGCTGGGATCTTGATCCGATGGTTCTCATCGCTGTGAATCATCCTTCCTACGTGCAAGAGTAAGCGGGTACGTACGATTCTGCCACACACTTAAGGTCTCTTCCCTAGCTGATTCAGTGTCTGGGATCTTGTCCC
Source organism: Sweltsa coloradensis (assembly GCA_024449915.1). Lineage (NCBI taxonomy): Eukaryota > Metazoa > Arthropoda > Insecta > Plecoptera > Chloroperlidae > Sweltsa > Sweltsa coloradensis. The sequence continues at coordinate 51,452 of JAMZAV010004902.1, forward strand.
GCCTGGTTCTCATCGGCGTGATCATTGTTGGGTTGAGGTACGCGGGGTACTTAACCCCCCCCCCCTGATCTGCCCACACACTTAAGTTCTATTCCCTAGCCAGCGGTTTAGCGAGCGCGTTAACGCGGTTCTCCACTTCGAAGACACCGAAGTTAGCGCAGAAGTCGGGCCGTGGTCATGGGTTAGCATATTGGTTTTAGAGGCTAGGGTGACTCGCTCTACCCTGAAACTCACGTATACTGTTGGTTATGAGCAGATGGAGGGATTCGAAAGCACTAGTGTAAACGCGCTTCGTACTCCTGTGGACGTACTGCTCGCCTATCGGGTTAGTGGAGTGAACCTATATGACCTGTCAAAAAGTTACACCGTCCCTCTGTCGGATGGGCAAGTTAAGCTCGTTGGTCCCCTTGGACTATTTCGTAAAGCGAGGTAGGCTAAGTGCCTAAGGTATTCCGAGTTCCCCTCCTCCCTTCTGTTCTACTTACATCCTCATCTATCACCTACTCACGTCTCGTTAGCCAAAGTGCCATAAATAGAGACGATTAAAGACAATATTCAATCATTATCATACAATCAATCAATCACAATCTTCCTAGCGATCAGTGCATGGGATCTTGACCATGCTGATTCTCATCGGCTTGGATCATACTTCCTACGTTGCAGGTACGCGGGTACGTACGATCTGCAAACACTTAAGTTCTCTCCCCTAGCGATCAGTAGCTGGGATTTGATCCTGCCTGAGCTTAACATCGTGCGGTTGATGCATCTTCTACGTTGTAGGTAGGGCGCCGGTACGTACGATATGCCATTACCATAAAAACTTTTATTAAGTTACATCTTCCCATAGCGATTCCCCCCCCAGTGCTGGGATCTGATCCTGCTGGTTCTCATCGGCCGTGACATCTTCCTACGTGCAGGTACGCGGGAACTACGATCTGCCACACACTTAAGTCGCTTTATTATTTATTTTATTTATTTATTTAAAGTCTAATCCTTATGCAGTTATAAAAAGTGATTACAAAGGAGGACAAGCAAATAAATCTACATACATAGATGCAGAAACAACAATCAATTACATTTTCGTAGAATATTTGAAATAGATAGCATTACAACAACAATGCATTTAACACAAGAATTTGGGAACAAATTGAATGATATTAATGCCATTTAATGAAGGAACTCACATATAAAAAAGAGGAGTGGAGTAATAAAGAAAAAATAAGAAAATAAAGGAAAAAACAAATCAAAAACATTATAAAAAGAAAAACGAAAAGAAAAAAAACGATTTTATTAGACGATCCAAATTCAAACGAATATGAGTGTTGCCAAAAATCAGGGAACAGCCAATCAGGGAGGTATAATCAAACTTCGCGGGAAGAAACCCTCCGAACGCGTAAATCTTTATCTTGGGTTCAATCTTCATTTTTGTGTTCAAATCTTGACTCATATATATCAATTATATACCGAATATCAATTTTTTTTTTTTAAATTTAATGATCACAAACTGATCACAGCAATGATACAGGACACCTAAATCGATTGCAAGCTCCATCATCCATAGTGGGCGGCAACAGAATCTGCAGAAAAATGTGGAGTGAAGAGTACATTGTTTATACATTAATCAAAGACAGATAATGAACAAAAACAAGAGAAAAGCACATGATCAATTATAAGAGGCTTTATGAAGGTAATTAAAATAAACACAACACACAGACATATAACCTTACAAATAAATAGTAAAATCAAATTTTTTGCTCTTATGATTCATTATCATGCTTCAATTTTACTTTTAAGTTGATACCAATCCAAATTAGATCAGTAATGGCTTCCAGATTGAGTTTTCGCAGCATAAAAATCTCTATGCTAAAAAATGGGCGAAAATTTCAAAACCCCCCCCCCAAATTTTCCCAAAAAGTTTTTTAAAAGATAAAAAAAAAGGGCTAGCCATTAAAAAGGGAACGTAATTAGTTTTCCAGGGAATTTATAGTTTCAAAAAATTTTTCGAAAAAAAAAATTTTCACATTAGGAACGGGGTCGGGGTATTGTAAAATAAACACATGTTATCAAAAACTTTTGTCGGGTGACTGTACTTTTTAAAAACCCTTAAAAAACAAAAATCTAACCCGTTGTTATCTTATTTCTTTTGGGAAAAATTTCAAAGGGGAAAAGGAAATTTTAAAATTTTTTGTTTTCGCGCATTATTGAAAAAGTTATCGCCAAAAGTATGAAAAATTCCCAAAAACCAAAATTTGGCTCCAAAAAACCCAAAACATAGAAAAAAAATAATCACTCCCGGGTTTCCCCAAATCACTAGTGCCCCTTTTCCCAAAAAATCAATCATAAAAAATCTGTTCAAAAAAAAATGAAACGGATTTTTCGATTCTAAACGGGGGACTATTGGGGACGATCCCACTAAAAACCAAAATTTGGGGTTTTGCCAAAAATTCGGGAAAACAGCAAATCAGGGAGTAAAAATCAAATTTGGGCGGAAGAAAAAAAAAACCCCCCCCCCCAAAAAATTTTATTGGGTAAATCTTCATTTTTGTTTTCAAATCTTAAACTATATATATAATTATTAAGATATATAATTTTTAAAAAAAATTTTCATTTTAAAAAAACTGACACAGCAATGATAAAGGACCCCCAAAATCTTTTTTGAAAAGCTCCCCCAGGGGGCGGAAACCAAAAAAATCTGGGCCCGGGAAAAATCCCAAAAAAACCAAAACCTTTCAAACTTTGTATTATTTCCCAGCACGTTTATATTTCCCCCCTTTTCCTCAATCGTAAAAACAATCAGACTGCAAATCGGGGGTTTAAAGGGGAAAAATAAATAAAAACAGATGGCAATTTTCTTCTGGAGAAAAACATATCAGTAGAAGGTTTACTGCCCAAACCACTAAGAAATAATCAAAAACAGAGTGAAAATAAAAAATCTAAAAAAAGAAACCCTTCAACATTTTTCCGGTTACAAACCCCCTTAATTCTATTAAAATTTCCCAATTGCTGATGATACTTTATTACACCACATATTCATAAGGTTTTTAAATTTTTAAAAAATTAAAAATCTAAGAAAAACCAAGATTTTAAAATTTCTTTACACTCTAGAAAATTAACTTCCCCATTAAAAATTTAACGTCAAAGAATACATTCATGTTTCCTTTTCATTCCCTTATGAAAAATTTTCATTAAAATTTTTTTTGCTATAATTAAATCAATTTCCCTGATTTTTAAACCAATCATCCACCCTTTTTTAGAATTTCTTAAAAAGGACGTTTTTACGATCTCTTCGACACCCAACCCCTTCTAAAAAAAAAAGGGGACCAAGTCATCAGCAATAAGATATAATTGATCCCTCCCTTTAAAGGGAGTTTATATCAATCTATATTAAAGAATAAAAAAAAACGGGGGTTTCCAAATATTGACCGGGGGGGGTACTCCAAAAAATATTTTGGGAAAAACTTTTGAACTATTTTTTGAAAGTTTTATAAACTTTTTTCTATTTAAAAAAAAAAAATCCCCCAAAATTGATAACAAATAAGGACTTACTTTTAAAACCGGGTTTTTTAAATTTTTTATTAAAAGAGGAAAAAAAAGGTACTAAATTTCAAATGCTTTCCTAAGATCAACAAAAAAAAACCCTTCCAAACCCTTTTCCCATTCCCCCTTGTAAATTTCCCTTTATAAAATAAAATCTGAAAATGCTAGAAGGGCACTTTGCGTTGATTTTACCTTTCCAAAAAACCAAATACCCCCTTAAATGTAAAAAATTTCATGTGAAAAAATTTTTTCAAAAATTTTTCCCCTTACAATTGGAAAAAGGTTGATATAGGTCGATAAAAAATTCCTATCACTCTTTTTTTTTTAAACCTTATAAATAGGTGTTCCCCTTCCCAATTTCAGCTGTGTTGCCTTATAAAAAAATATAAAATTTGTTTTGCTAAAAATTAATATAAAATTTCCGGGTTTAAAAAAACCAATCATCCATCCTCTTTAAAATTTTTGAAGACTTTCTTACGATCTCTTTCGACATCCAAACCTTCTAAATAAAAGACCAAGTCTTTCGCATATAAAGATAAAATTTGTTTGCTTCCCATTATGGGATTAATCTTTCTATATTAAAGAATAAATAACAGGGGTCCTAATATTGACCCTTTGGGGGCCCTCCAAAAAAATATTTTGGGGAATTTATTTTTTGAACTATTTTTTGCAAGTTTTAAAAAACATTTTTTATTTAAAAAAAAAATCCGCCAAAATTAAATAACAAAAAAAGGATTTACGTTAAACCGGGTTTTTTTAATTTTTTAAAAAAGAGGTAAAAAAAGGTACTGAATAAAATTTGCTTTCCTAAGATCAAAAAAAAAACAGCCCCAACCTTCCCAAATTCCGCTTTTTCAACCCCTTTTATAGAAAAAAACCCTGAAAAATGCTAAAAGGGGGGCACTTTGCTTTGATCTACCTTTTTTAAAACCCAAATATCCACTTCAGGGAATAATTCATTTTGCAAAATTTTTTCAATAATTTTTTTAAAATTTTGGAAAGTTGATATAGGTCGATAAAAAATTTATAAACCCCTTTTTACTTTCCCCTTAAAAAATAGGTTTTACCCTTGCCAATTTCAGCTGTTTTGGGGAAAAATCCCCTACAAGAAAAAAAGGGGGAAATTTAGATACGCCAATAATCCGATATTAAATGCCCCTTTCTTAAAAATACTATGCAGGGAAAACCCTTTTTAAAAGTGTTGGGGGGCTTTTTTTTTTTAAGGGGCTTTTTTAATTTTGTGAAAGACTTTTCATTTAGTTACCTTTACGCGGGGAGATCATCGGGCCTTTCCTTTTCAAATTTAAAATTTTTAAAAACCTTTACCAATTTCACTGGAAAAACTACATCTTTTCCCCCAAAAAAAATTTTTCTGAAAACAAACAGAAAAATGCCCAGGTTTTAGACGTTTTAGGAAAAACCCCATTCTCTTAAATTTGGGGGTTAGTACCCCTTTTTTTTCACTTTGTTCCCTGTCAATTATTAAAAAAAGGGACCATAAAGATTTTGAAGAAATATCATTTTTCAAAAAAAAAGACTTAAAATGTCACGCTTAGAAAAACAAATCTGATTATTTACCTTTTTTCAAACTTTTTGTTTTCCCTCCCCTTAAACCTGCCTTTTTCAAAAAAAATTCTAAATTCTTTGCGCAAGGGGGTTCTCTCCTATGCATGGTTTTCCCTAATTTGCTGTTAACCATGCGGGTTTGGTTACCTTTAATTTTTAAAATTTTTCAAGGGGGGGCATGTTAAATTTGAGGTTCTACAAATACTTTAAAAAATTTTTTAATTTACTTGCACTTAGGGCCACCCCAAATTTTGGTCAATGGGACCCCCCAAGATATTTTTCATCAAATTTGTTTCCCAATCAAAATTTTTTAAAAAATTTCTAGTTTTTACAAATTTGGGGAAAAAAATTTTTGTTTTAAAAATTCTTACGAACACAAAAAATTTAAATTTCGTGATCACAAATCCTACATTATAATACCGGGAAGGGAAAAATTATTCTCATTGTGTTTTGGCAAAAAAACATGAATAAATTTAAAAGGGAAGCTGACATATTAAACCCTGGGAACAGACTTTATCAATTGTACCAATCCATGTGATTAGAAAGGAATTTTAAAAATTATTTTGGTAATGTCTTTTTAAACCAAATAAATTTTTAAAAATCCCCTAGAAAAAACAATTCTTTAGTTCCCCCGTTTTTTAAAATTTTTTTACAAAAAACTATAAAAACCCAATTTTTGAAAAATTCTTTTTAACTTACGGGGGGAAAGTTTTTAAAAAAAAGGGCTGAAAAAAAATCGGGGGTTTACATTGGGGAAGCCAAAAATTTAAAATGACTGCAACTCAACACATCGGAAATTTAATTTACACTCGACTACATTTGGGACATAAAAATTTCTCAGAAAATATAAAAAAACAAAACCCCCCCAAAAAACCCTTTACGACCCAAATTTTTAGCTTTTTAAAATTGTCAATAGAAAAAAAAACCGTCGGGAAAACCAGCCTCATTAGATAGGTTTCACACCCAAGCAAATATTTCAAAATTTTTACGTGTCAAGAAAACCTAAAAACTGTTTCTAGGGACTTTTTCCAATTTACTTTATTTTGGAGATGTCCAAGCTTCTTTTCCTTTTTGGCCCAATTACAGCAAAAAACCTTTTAGCACCCCCAACATCATTTATTTTTGAGTTCTTTATCGAAAATCTTTGTTTAAAAAATTTTGGTCATGTAAATTTCATGTAAATTTTTTAGGGGGGGGAAAAAAAAAAATTCATAAAATTTACCATTTGGGCAAAAATTTTTTCTTGTTCGTTTCTTAAATTTCAAAAGACATTTAAACCCGAAAACATTAAAAGGAAATTGCTGTATTTTTAACTGTTTATACATTATTACTTTCCCCCAGGGCCCAAGAAAATTGAATCGAATCCCTTATTGGCATATTTATACATCCCCGATGGAAAAATATTTTCCCATCCCAGACTCTAGGGTTTAGTTGTTTTGTTATTTTTCAAAATTTCAAGGGTAAAAAACTTTTTAAAAAACCATTAGTTTAGCCTTAGGAATGAAAGAAATTGAAATGTTAAATCAAAAAGGAATTTTAATTAAAATTCCCCTTTAGGCCAAATTTCTGCTTTTAAAAAAGGGTAAAAAATTTAATATTTTGAAGTTTGTTTTATAAAACAAGGGGAAACTTTTCCAATTTTTTTTTTTGGGGACGGGAAAATAAAAAAATAAAAATTCCTTTTTTTAAAATATTACTTTTTTAAAAAAAAATTTTAAATAAATATAATTTTGGGCCCTTCACAATGATATTTTAAAAATAAGGGAAGGTTTTTAAAATGTCAACAAACTCAAAAATTACTTAATAAATATGATTTTTTAAAATGAGTTTTTTAAGCCAAAAGTTTTTGTCAAGGTCCCAACACTGATGAAGACCGTTAACAAAAAATTTTTAAATTTATTTTTTAAATTCCATAAAGCCCTTTAAAAATAAAAATTAAAGGTTTTTGCTCACCACACCACACTGAATTTAAAATTTAAAAATTTATTGATTTTTTTTAAATTTATTTTATTTTATGCCCCCTTTTTTAGAAAACCCCTCTTTTCCAAAGGGCCGAGAAACATTTTTTTTTGGGGCCCCACTGGCCTTTTTTTTTGGAAATGGGCGTAGCAAAAGTTTCCATTTCACTACATGGGGGAAAAAAACCCGGGAAATTTTTTTTTTTCCTTTTTTTTCTTTTTGGGTATTATTGGGGGTTTTTTAAAACACGTTTCCGGAAAAAACCGATACTCCAATTGCGTTTGAAATTTTATGGGGGCCCTTCCCGAAATCTCTGAACTTTAAAAAACTGCCAATTTTTTGAGCGCAATTCGGAAAATTATTTCTTATAAAAAATCCCCCAATTATACGATTTTTTTTCGTTTTTTAAAAAAATTTCTTCAAATTTTATAAACCCTTTACATGTTTAAAAATCGTTTTTTAAGGGTTTTTTTCACAAAACCCTTAATTTTAAAAATTTTAATATGTTCGTGGGGAAATTTGAGCGCAATCGAAAAATTTTTACCCCAAATCAAAATAAAAAATTTTAAAGGGTTTTTTCCCTTTTTTTTAAAACTTTTTTTGACTTTATAACACCTGGGATGCTTTTTTCCTTTTGTGAGGGATTTTTTCACAAAACCCTTTTAATTTTAGGGAATTAATTATTGGGTTGTAAAATTTGAGGCAATCAAATAATTTTTTCTTATAAAAAATTCAAATTTTACGATTTTTTTCCCTTTTTTTTTAAATTACGATTAAAAAAAAAAAAAAAAAAAATTTTTTAAATTTTAATTTAATTTAGAAAAATTCTTTCCCTTAAAGTAAAAATTTTTTTTCGGGGGAAAAAACAAAAAAATCCTAAAAACAAAATGGAAAAAATTTTAATGCACCAATTACGTAAACCCAAAAAACGCGGGGGGGATTTAAAGGGCTTTTTCCTTTTTTTAAAAAGAATTTTCTTCTGACTGTTTTGGGCCCAAAAAAATTCAGGGCCCCCTATCCCCAAAACCCGTAATTTGGAAAGCTCATTTTCCCCGGGCAAAATTGAGTAAATTTGCGAATAAATGTCAATGGTAAATGGTCAATGGTAAAATTAATTGGTCAATTTACACAATTTAATTTTTTTTTTTGGTTAATTTTGAAATTTTTCTACAATTAAACTATTAAATTTTTTTCATTTATATAAAATCAAAAATTTTTGGGGTTTTGTTTTTGAATTTTTGAATGTTTGAAAAAAAGCCATTTTTCAAACCCTTTCCACCCCCTTTACGGACAGATTTTGGTTTTTTGTTTAAATTGGGGAAACCCCACCACACTTTAAAAAGAACAATTTTTAAAAAATGGAAATTTTTTAAAAAAATTTTTTTATTTTTTCCATAATCATTTAAAAAAAAATTTTCCACGAAATATTTGGTTCAAAACCCCCGAATGAAAAAAAAAATTTTTTAAAAAAAAAATGTTGGGATATTTTTGAGAAAGGGGGGCAACCTAAATTTTGGGGTGTTTATGCAAAAGGAAAAAAAAAAATTGGGCAAATGTTTTAACACCATAATATTTCCCCCGGGATATGCCATTTAATTTTATTTGGGGCCCCCCCTGTAGGTCAAAATTTAAAAAAATGGGGCCCCGGGCCACGGTTTAAAAAGCACATTTTATGAGTTGATATACTAAAAACCCAAATTATTTTTACTACGCATTTTTGACAAATGTTCTAAAAATCCATAATTTAATTTATTTTTATAGGGCCCCAAAAAGGGTTTGGCCCCCCCCCCTGTTGGCCCCAAAATTTTTAAATGGGCCCTTTGCTTTCGTGAAAGGGGCATTCTTTTATTGTTGATATGCTAAAACTCAAATTATTATCACTTTAAGCAACATCAAAAACACAATATTCAAGGAAAAAAAAACCCTTTGGTTTCCACGGAGGAAAAAGTTGTTAGATCGAAATTTATTCGGTTTTTCCAGATTTTTTGGGCACCTTAAATTTTTTAGTGTTTTTTAAAGGAAAAAAAAAATATAAATTTTTCATTTTCCCAAAAACGCCCATTAAAAATTACTGAAAGGGCTTTTGGGCACCCCCCGGAGGAAAAACTTGAAAAGGGGTCCGAAAAAAAATCCATCGCCCCCGTGAAAAATTACATTTTTCGAAACTAGGGTTTCCAAAAAGGGAAAAAAAATATCAAAACCCTTTTCTTTTCCCTTTGAATTTCTTCGTTTGGGCCCATATTTTTTTAGGGGTTTTTACCACCAAAAAGAAAAAAAAATTTACAGGAAAAAAAAAAATTTAAAATCTTTTTTTTTCAGCAGCCTCTAAAAAAACCAGTTTAAAAAATGGGCACCCCAAAAAACAAATACCTACGTTGTTAAAATTGGGGCTTTTTGGGGGAATTCCCAAATTTTAAATTATTAGAAAGGGCCCCATAAATTTTCCGTGTGCCCGACCCGAAAATTTAGAAAAAAATAGTTTTTATTTTTTTAATAAAAACCCCGGATTCAAAGCCATTTACGTAATATTTTGGCTTGAAAATAGAAAAAATTTTTTTTGGTTTGTATTTTTCTTAGGCCCTTTTAAATAAAATGTTTGTGAAAATTAACGGTGATTTGTGGGGTGATACCCCTCGGGGGAAAAAAAATCGAGGGGGAAGGGGCCCCCTTTTTTATAGCCGAGGGCGCCCAATTTTTTTTTTTCAAATTTGAAGCTTTTAAAAACCTAAAAAAAAACATTCCCCCCAAAAAAAACCCAAAAAAAAGTTTTTTTAATAGCAATGGGATAGTGGTTTTGAATTTAAAAAGAAAATCATTTTTCATAGTATCCGCCTTTTCCCCTGTTGTTAAAACTGTTTCGATTGGGGCGACACTGCGTTTCCCTGCTTCAGCTTTTTAAAATTTCCCAAAATTTTTACGATTCCCGTTTTAAAACCCGTATTTCCAAAGTCGGGGGGGGGGGGGCCGGGCCCCTTTTTTTTTAGTGGTCAAAGTCCTTGTTTAAAGCGACAGAAGGCCCCCGGGGCCGCCGTTGGGGGTGCCTCCCGCGAGGCCCAAAAAAATTATTGGATGAGCCCTAGCGACCCCGGGAAAAAAAAAGTTCCATTCTACTACCTTTTTTGGGGAAAAAAATCCCGGGAAAGGTTTTTTTTATTCTTTTCTTTCTTTTTTTTTGTATTTTTTGTGTGGGCTGTTTAAACCCCGATTCCCGGGCCCAAACCGGGTACTCCGATTGCGATAAAATTTTTTTTGGGGGACCTTTGAAATCTCTGAAATTAGAAATGTACTACCGGTTTCAAAAAAAACGATTTAAAAAAAATTCCCTTGAAAAACGCCAAATTTTTCGATTTTTTTTGTTTTTCTTTGTTTGTTTTTGTATTTTTATTTTTTTGTGTTTGTTAACATGATTCCGGCTAAACCGATACCAATTTTCGATGAAAATTTTTTTTGGGGACCTTCGGAAAACTTTGGAAATTAGACCCGCCCTGTTTTTTGGGGGGAAAAAAAGAAATATTTTTTCATGAAGAGGTTTTATTTTCGATTTTTACGTTTTTTGGGGGGATATTTTTGGGGCATTTTGGGCCCGGGTTTTGACCAAACGGGTGGGGTACAACGTTTAAAATTTTTACATGGAAAAGGTAAAAGGGAGTAATTTTCTTTTTTGAAAAAAAAAAATTAAAACAAATTAGCCAAATCCATAGAAAAAAGGTTCCCAAAAATGGTTTTTTTAGGTTTTTTTAATAACAATTTAAAAAATAAAAAAATAGAAAAAATTTAAAAAAATCACCTACAAAAGCATTCAAAAAGAAAGTGCAAAAAGGAAAAAATGGTCCACAAAAAAAAAATATAAAAAATTTCAAAAAAGCCATCCCTCAAAAAGCGGCCCGGGGGCTAAAAACGTTTTCCTAGTATATTATCACACCATCACAGCCTACAAAAAAAAACACGGAATAAGGTAGTGGGCATTGGGTGTTTTTCAATCTTTAAATTTCCGGGTTTATCCAGAATAATTAGTTCAGAGTTGCCCCCCCCTCCCGAGACACCCCCACTGTCGGTATTTTTGGAGGCGGGATTGGGGGCGTAGCGAGCGAAAACGAAAAATTCCATTTTTCTTCAAAATGGAGAAAAAAAAAACCCGGGAAGGGTTTTTTTTTTTTCTTTTTTTTTTTTTTGTATTTTTTTTTCTTGGTTTAAAAAACGATTCCGGGGGAAAAACCCATACTCGATTGCGATGAAAAAATTTTTCGAGGGCCTTCGAAAAACTCTGAACTTTTGAAATGGGAAACCCGAAGAGAAACGATCAAAAAAAAATTTTTGTTTCTTTTTTTTAAAAAAAGCAATTTTACGGGTTTTTTTCGTTTTTTTCTTTTTTGTTTTGTTTGATTTTTTGTGGTTTTTTTAACACGATTTCTAAAACCGGGTACCCCAAATTTCCCGATGGGGTAATTTTTTTTGGAGACTTTTGAAAAAATTTTTTAACTTTGGGAAATGCCACCTTTTTTTAGCGCAACCGAAAAAATTTTTTCTCATGAAAATCGCAATTTTTCGATTTTTCTTTTGTTTTTCTTTGGGTTTTTCCCGTTTGTATTTTTTGTGTTTTGTTAAAACCCCATTACGGCCCAAAACCGATACCCAATTGCGATGAAAAATTTTTTGGGGGACCTTATAATTTTTAACTTAGACCTGCCACGTTTTTTTGGGGACAACCCAAAAAAAAATATTTTTCATGAATATGTAATATTTTCGGGTTTTTTTCAGTTTTTTTGTTGCGATATTTTTGTTTAAATTTGGGCCGTTCTGACCAAAAAGGGGGGGCTACCCCAAATTTTATATTTCACTGGACATTAAAGGGAATGGTGATGTTTCCTTTTGAAAGAAAAAAAATTGAAAAAGTTAGCCAGAAAAAAAAATAGGGAAATTTAAAAGGTTTTTTTAATATGAGTTTTTTTTTTTAGGTTTTTAATAACCCAAAAAACAAGAAAAAATAGAAACTTGGGCAACAATCCCCTAAATTTCATTCAAAAAAAACATTGCAAAAAAAAAAAGTGGTCCCCCTTTTTAAAAAACTAAAAAAAATTACAAAAAAGCTCATTTCCCTCAAAGCGGCGGGACTAAAAACGTTTTTCCCAGTGTAATTGAAAAAACCCGTAAAAAGGCCCTGGGGGGCGAAAAAAGGTGGTTTTATAACTTCACATAAACCCCGATTCTAAGCAACACTAAGAAACAGAGAAATAGAAGAGAATCAAAATACACTATAGAAGATTTTTTGGTTTATTTGGATTAAGGGCGCGTCAACCGTTAGGTCATAGTGTGCCACTCTAGCCTAGGGAATAATATGGGGAGGCCCGGAGGAGGTGCCCAAGCTGCTGGTCAGAACCAGCCTCGGGTAGGGGAAGAAAATGGAGAGTCTCACGTCGCGATCGTCATCGTCTTTGTCATAGTTCGTGTGTCATGGTCGTCATCGTCGTCAAGGGAAAGTCGTCAAGGGAAGGGGGAGGGTTTTCCCCGACGACGACTGCCAGAGCTCGCTTCTAGTTTCGGGGAGTTAAAACTACCCTCCTCACTATCTGATGTTTGCGAAATGGACTTTTTCTCTTGAATCGCCTTTTACGATTAGCAGAGCCATGCTCTGGGCTAATTCTACCCCGGGCCCAGACGGGGGACTATGGAAAGAGCAATGCAAATACTATACCATCAGATTATAAGTTAAATATAATTGCGCTTTCCAAGAAAACAATAAGGGTAAATTAAGTACAATCATTTTGACAATGTGTTTTGGGTTATTGACATGATGTGTGTACTGCGAAATATTTGTAATTGAAAGACAGTAAGCCTATCACGGACTTTTATTTCTGATTGATAATTTTTCACCCTATCAACCTTTCGCTGACCAACTTAAAAAGGGGGTCCACAAAACTAAAAGACTAAAATGAGGAAAGGGCTACAAATGCCGTGCTCCTGACAGCACGGCCCCCCTAGCACATGGCCGGCGCCGACTGTCAGTGACTCACATCGTTTCCCCCTCTCTCTCACTCACACACGCGAACAGTCTGTGAGCCGAGCCAGTAGACATTCGTTCTCGAGCAGTCGGCTTGGAACGTTACCAGGTAGTGAGTGCGATTTACCGGGCGCGCTCTGACCAATCACGTGCGCCTAACTGTGGCAAATCAAAATACAAAACGTGTGTTCTGTGTTGTGACTGAAGACCAATTGTTGACATTGCTTTTTTGTAAAATTGTTTTTGGTGTTTTCTTGAAAAAAGTACCTAATATCCTGGATAACAAATAGCTGGCAGTCCGTGTTGTTAGGATGTATGGTTAAGCTAATCGAAAGGTACGTATTGTGTTGAATTATAATTTAAAAATGTATAAACATGGTTTTTGTGATTAATATTAGTCTGCATCTCGAATCGCCCGTGGCTGGATCTCGCCAGCACTGGCCTTTCTCTGCGGCCCGTTGTGTGCTTTTACATATTCTCAGGCGCGAATAATGCGCCCTAAAACTACTTATACTCAGGTGGCACAAGCGCGTAATGTAATATCATGCGTTCAGCCCAATACTAATCAATCAACAAATTTAACACCGGTAGTCTGTAGATTACAATTTTATCACCACATATTTGATGCCAAAAATAATTACTTTCGGCTAGTTAAATAAAATTAATAACGAATAACGATGTCTTTGTTACTTTGCTACTGCCCCTGCCCCTCATTCCGGAATACATTATAACAAACTGAAACTAGCTGAGTTGTACCGGTATGTCGGGGAGGTTACAAAAAATATTTACCATGGGTAAAGGCAGGGTTACAATAATTGACCAAACAAAACCAAGCAATTAAATAAAATACATTTTCAAATGATCACAGAACGGAGGTATATTAAGTTCCTTGTAAGTTGAAACATAAAAATTGGCCAAATAAACAATCTAACCCAGTGGCGTATTCAGGGGGAGCCCGAGGGGTACTCTTTCGGATGGTATGCCCCAACTTTACAACACTACGCCAACTACTAACCTTTTTGACTAAAATACTCCACCTACAAAACCTTTAACGTTGCTAATTTAAATATAAAATACTTTCAAAGGAAAGTACTTTTGTTTGAAATAGCGACGTTAAAGGTTGAATTGTTTGATGGAAAAAAACAGTGTTTAAAAGTTGGGGCATACCATCCGAAAGAGTACCGCCCGAGGGGATTGCCCCTCCCCCTCCGTAATCCCAGTCTAATTTTATATTCTGTAAAACATCTAGGTTTAAGCAAAAAATTCTTTTTTTCCCTTTTTTTTCGTACAGCAAAGTAACTTTTTCTAAAACTCATAAAAACCACTTAAAAAAACGCATTTTTTTTAATTGATGCCCCCTCCCCCTAGTGCGTCGTTCTCCCCCCCCCCCCGAAATAATTTCTTGTGTACGCCACTGATCTAGCCCCCTCCCATAAAATGCAGGAAATGTTTTATTCCTGAACCCGAATATTATGTTTCGCGTCAGGCATGCATTTATTTGGGAGACGTCACATCGCGAATTAGCTATAGGCCCTAGCTGTACAGAACTTATACAATTTATTTATCTTCTTATACAATTTATTTATCTTCTATCCTATTCAGTTAAAAAATTGATTTACAAAGGACGACTAAATAAATCTTATTACATAAATGCAGACATAATAGGCCCTAATGAAATATTAGCCTAATATTACAACAACGAATTTTTTATTTGGATATTAACAATGTAAACTATAAAGTATAAAATTATTCGATGAACCATATATAAAATAGGAAAACAGAGAAGAAGGAAAATCAGTTTTAAAAAAACAGACAGACAGACCACACTCTTGTGCATGGTGCATTCGTTTACTCCACGTCGGTATCTTTTGAAACGATTGTCACCTCAGTTTACGAGTTGCTTGACAAACTATTTACTACGTCGGCTGGTTCTCACCTTGGTTTACCACTTGTTGATGACGTGAGCATCTTTCGCTTCTTGCACACGTCATGTATTTGTTCGCGAATCAACTATGACATGGATCTACCGTGTCCTAATTACGGGATCATCAGCGTCATCGCATAATGTACGAGACGCCAGAACTTAATTTATTCACAGATCACAAGCACAATGTCTCCTACTTTCACTCCAACGTTATCTGCTGATAATATAACCATTGCAAAGATGTTACTGCCAGGGTTGTTACGATTTTCCTCAGCCCAGTTAAACCATCGAGGGTTAAACCCAGTGGGTTTTACCCAATAAAACCCACTTGAAAAAAAACATCAAAAAACCCAAAGCTGTGTTTTTTCAGGAATATTCTCCAAAATGAGAGATGATGGTACCAAAGATTAGTCATGATGGTACGAATAACAATAATTGTTATGTTAACAATTTACATGTGGTTAGGAATCAAGGAAACGTGGTGTGATTTTCGTTCTAGGCAAAAGACATAATGGTAATTATGCAGAATCACTCAGCGGACCGGAATTACTTTGGAAGGTAATTTAAATGATTGAGCGATGTTATTTATATGGTTTGTGAAGTGATTTAAGTCGGCGCACGTTGATTTGAGTATGTTTTTCGGTCATTCAGAAGGTTTGTTGTGATTGACATAATGTTAATGTTTACGTGGTGAGAGAGTGTGTTGTATGTCGACTGGAGCGACGGCGAGGTGGGGAATGGCATATTGCAGTACTGGCTACTAAAGCCTTTGTATTTTATGGATTGACTGGTTTTCCTGAGTTAGCGATTCATTGGAATGAGGTGTGTTTATGGTTTTGTTGTTGGGTATGAGTTGGGGTCCAGGGCAGAGCCTCGGTGGGGTTGGGGGCAACGCCCCCCATTCAGTTGTGCATCGAATTTCATTTTTATCTCATAAGTTGATAGCACTGGTTGTTGAGGCTGGATTTGAGTTCGAAGATGGCGAAGTGTGAGTGGATGGATGTGGAGTGTGGAGTGTTGTTAGTGTAGGCCTATGTTGTTTTGTGTTTATTTTGTAAACATTTGTGTGCGCCTGTTAAAAAATCATTTAAAATTACTCTGTTGTGGTTGTTATGGTTATTATTCGACAAAAACGGATTAAAAACATCGCTGAGTAACCCTTCACTTTTACCAATTTTGGTTCAATTTGATCTACCCATTAGCCATGGACTTTCTTGGCTTGGCTTGGAGTAGGATATGGGTAAATTCTAGTAGGCTGTGGAATATTTCACTTCCCGTTTGAGCTATAAAAAGAGCATGAATTTAAAAAAATTACAAAAACCCAATAAAACCCGTTTAAACTCGTTTTTCCTTGACTAAACCCGCCCGGGCTGGACTTTTTCTGTAAAACCCGGGTTTTTTACAACCCTGATTACTGCTGGATTATAATAATTAATAGTATCATATTTTTTATGGTTATACCAGCATATATTACTATTACAATAGGGCCGGGTACCATTTAGTTTCTTTCTTTCTTTCTTTTTATTACATAATGGCGACCCCTCGCACAAAATGTGTCCGGGGTATATTACAAGTAATTGTCTTAAAACTATTCTATACATGATATAGTATATCTGATAACAGTATACAACTAACAGCATAAAATCCATTAATAAGTATTTAGGTAATAGTATGGACTAATAAAATGATATATAATATATTTATATTAAAACAGTATGTTGGATATACCTAGGTCTTGTACATTGTAAAAGTCAGTATATGTTACTCGATTTCACGTGGACCTGCTTTAAATGCTACAATAAAATAAAATGAATTTTGCACCAGGTAGGTATGTATTTTGTGTGTGAGCCGTTTTGTGTTATCTATCTGTCTCACTTTTTTTGGTAAGCTGTTGAAAAGAGTGGTAAAGAGAGTTGATACATATTTGAGCTCATTTGCTTAGTTACGTTAACATTAACAATGTTTACATACGTAATAATACAACATAGCATATAAAGCCTTACAAAATACACATCCATTGCTACAATAGACGACAATGAAAGTAACACACGACTCGGAACCGTAAACCATAGACCACCGCGAACTTATTCAGTTTGTTGTGAATTTGTGATGTATCCTAAGGTAATGTTGTAAATGTTGTCCTCCTTTGTAAATCAGTTTTTATAACTGAATAGGATAGACGTTAAATAAATAATAAATAATAATAAATAAATAAATAAATAAATAAAGTAATTAATACAAAATGGCCCCTAGTCAAAATTACGTCTTGAATTTGTTTCGTAGATGATGGGAATAATAAATCAATCGAGTCCGTCTCTTCATAATAACAATACAGTCGCTGCCAAACGTGTTGCCATAGCGCATTATGACTTAATTAACAGTTGACGCTAATGGGTCGGGGGCGTTGCGTATAAACTCCTTAGGGTAGGCTATAATCCTCCCTCTGTATAAAACTCCCGACCCGACGCTAATACTCACACGTACACGCAGTAAGGGATTTGTCATAAGTTTTGCAGTTTGTAACAGTTGCTAAATGTATATGACCATATTATGCACCTCCTTTCTAATGTTAAACTGCCGACTAGACCTTAGAATATGAAATCATTTGATCAGAAATGACCATGAATGGCTTGAGTTCCAACCTTGATGGTGCGTGTATTATCTGTGTTCGATCTTTTAAGATTACGCAGACCCAGAAAGACTGGTCAAGTGTAAAGTGCAGTTCACAGATAGTAAGTATAGTGACTTTCTCTTGTTGGTATAGAAGAAATCTTCGCGCCCTTATAAAATACGGAATAGTCTCTAGTTTGAAAACTAGTCTCAAACATAGGTATACCACAAACACCAATAATGACATTGCTACAGAATATGATCTCCTTACTCCAGTGGCGTAACTAGCCCTTGTTATTTTGGGGCGAAAACATTGCCCTTGCCCATGAAACAAGTGTTTCGGGAAAAGTATTTTTTGTACAATATAGGGGGTCATGGGTGGGTCCCCAGTTAGTGCGGGTCTGGGATGCATAGCAAGTCCCATTTAAAAAAAAAAAATTGCTAATGGTAGCATTTTACCAGGTTTAAGCGTGGTTCCGTCGACAATTTATAAAATTGTGAGGATTTTCAGTTGTATTGTAAGTTTATAAAATCTTTGCACAAACTTGTGCCCCCCCCCACCATTTTTTTTTCAATTGACGATTTTAAATTTAAATTTAGGTGGGTTCCATGCAATGTGATCTTCCTGAATAAAATAATTATGTAAATTGTGTTGGACATAGACATGAATAACTAATTATTATAGTTGTTTATCTTTAAAACTTTATTTCAATGTACTCTTGCGTGAGTCGACTCTTTATGGTATCGACGATTTCATCTTAAAATTTACAAAATCGGCTAAAAATAATCAAAATTTGTGGGCCTACTGTACATTGTTGCTATTATTTATGAACCGGTGAGACTTTTACTTGGTTGAACTTTGATTTTAAATGTGCTTATTGAGTAATGTATTTTCGAAAATTGTACAGTACCATGCAATATAATACTATGATTTATTTGTAATTGTACGGCAGATCGTCTCCTGCTGAATCTAACCTCAGCTTCAACAGTTAAACATGGTAGATGTCTCGCTGCTCGATTGGCTCACTGCACGAGTTTCACACATCGTAGCTTGTAATCCATTGTGATGGCGATCATTAAACAGTCGTAAACTTGCAATCCTTAACAGTTACTATAACCCAACCCTCGTTTCCGAGACAATAAGTGTCACCATTCTGGGCACGCTCGCATTATGAGGAACTGAGCATTAATGAGCAGTTAATATGCTATTCCAGGCGACGAGACAGTGGTGACTGGTGGGATTCAAGTATAGGTATACTGCAGCCCTTTCGCAGGTTCCTTATGAGGGCCCGGAACTCGCATGCCTTATTACTTCCTACCATACTTGTCGAAGGAACTTTTTAAACGAATGAGTGCCGTGGGACGAGTTCCATTTTACCGGAACTTCTTAAGGAACTTGATCCTTATATTAGTGTTAGGGAAGTGATCAAGTTCATATTTTCCATAAAAGTTCCATAAAACGTTCCAGTTACAATCAAGTTGTCTATTTTGCACTTGGCACCACTTTTCAGTATTCGTTAGCAAATAATTTATCATTTCATATCATCATGATTCATGACCCTATCTACCGCTCGCCGTGCTCTATGACAGTGTCGTATGCTTGCAGGTTGCACGTCAGTGACTCTGCTGTCGCATTAAACACAACACAATACATATTACAAAGTACAAAATAAAAATAAAAGGGAACTTTTAAAGGAACTTTTTAGAGGTAATTAAGTGTAAAACGGATCTTGACTTTATGAAAGTTCCTTGATATTGATGAACTGAATCTTTTTAAAGTTCTTTTGAAAAGGAACTTCCCCAAGTATGCTTCCTACTTCCTATACTTACCGAGCGTATTCAACTGTCCATACATTCGGCACCACTTGATGACTGCCAATTTACACACATAGAAATAACTAGGAAAACGCTTAAGTCCCGCCGCGTTGATGGATGAGCTTTTTAAAATTTTTAGTTTGCGTGAGATATCTTAATTTTTGCAAGTGCTTTGTTTTGCTACCTACGCATTGAAGGTGATTGTTGTCAAGTTTCTTTTGCTACCTGTCAATTGGTATTATTTACCGTAAAAAACTTATATTAAAAGCTTTATTTCTATGGATTCTGGCTAACTTTTTCAACTTTTTTTTTCAAAAGGTACTACATCACTATAACCTTAATGTCCATGTATAATATGAACGTTGTAGCCCCACCCGTTTGGTCAGAATTGGCCCAAATGGCACGAAAATATCGCACAAAAAATTAAAAATCTTATATTAAAAGCTTTATTTCTATGGATTCTGGCTAACTTTTTCAACTTTTTCTTTCAAAGGGTACTACATTACCATAACCTTAATGTCCATGTATAATATGAACGTTGTAGCCCCACCCGTTTGCAGCCACTCCGGCTCAAAAGGGGAAAAGTACAAAAAACTAAAAAAATTAAATTTACAAAAAATGTTTTTACCATTAGAAAGATAATGCATGTAATTTTATGAAACCAAAAATAGTTTTTTTTTTGTAAAATAACTATTAGTCTGTATTTGCCATTGAAATTATAGCTTTTGTTGGTGTCAAGTGGATGATGATTTTTTTTTTTGTTGGCAGCCTGGTATTCTAAAGAATCAGCTGGTACCTCCATTTTAAGCAGTTCATAAGTTAAGGTTAAGTGTGAAGAATCTAAACTGTGAATTTCAAGTCTTTATGTAATTATATCACACCATTTATTAATGAATATATGTAATCATGTTTGTGATGTAACATCCGTGACAATAAAGGCAAAAAAGTTGTTTTTTGGTGTATAATAGTTCTTATATTTTGCTACAAGTTGGCGATGTTGACAATATACTTGTGGACTAACCTTTAACGATTTTTAAGTGCCCATAGCTTTAAACATTTCTGAGAAATAGTGTCACGGATGTTACGTGTCACGGATGTTACATGTCACGGATGTTGTTGAAAGATTGTGATGTGATTACGCACTTGAAATATGATCAATCAATTGTATTGAAGGGGTTTATTTAAAAATAAAATTGCTGATGTGTAGCCTAATCTAGTTCGTGTATAGATTTTTAATACGGGAAATGTATGGCCCTTGTAACTGTTACTTCCAAACTTCGATAGTATTGTAGCCTATTACATGTTTGTAAAAGTTTGTATTTATTATAAAAACAACACTACCCTACCTATTTGTAAGTTTAAAAACATTTATAAAACATAACATATTGGAAAACTATCATTATAATATTATACAATAAAGGAATACGTTAAGAGTTAAAAGAACCGAGCTTGGCCCAACTCAAATGTGCGTACTCTGGTGTTGATGATTTCTGCTGAACGGTTGGTAATATCATTACAAATTTTGCATGGATGTTATTAAAGTACATTTGTATTGATATCTGCAATTGGTTGCAATAATTAAGCCTTAAAGATCCATTGCGAGACATAGGCCAAAGTCCAAAACGTGAAAAAATGAGCAATCCAAAACAAGGATTCCAATTCTGGAAATTCCCACCAAACCGTTTATCTTGGGATAAAAACAGATTAACCTACGCGTTCACATTGATTTAAACGTTGATATCCAGTATGCAATTTGAGTTTAAAAAATATGTATAAAATTCCCAAAGTTGACCAAAATGGAGTAAATTTCGATGATTTCTCAAAATTTTAATTCAAAATCAATGAATTAATTTAGAAATACGCATACTGGATGGCATAGATTTATTCTTTATTACCATTAGTGTGAAATTTGATAACAGTGTTATAAAACCGTTTACCCGGAATAACCAGAATGCTAGCGTCTAAACTCGTCTCCGCGCCAGCCTCAGCAACTACTCTTAACATCGCATTTATTTTATTTTACAATTTTATTTTGATCCCAAAAAATTTAGATACTATAGATAAGGAGTGCTTGAATTTGTAACTAAGAATAACATAGTAATATGAATTGAAAATGGTTGGAAAACTGGCAAGGCAAAGTGTGTGTAACATCCGTGACAAAAACCATTGTAACATCCGTGACGCAACAAAAAATCATAACAATTGATATAATTTATTTTTAAAACAATGAATGGGTGATTAGAAGGGTTCATCTTTCATGGATTAGCTCTATGTATATGGAAATCTAGCTGTCTGGGTCAGGGACCTGAACTTTCTATCTTTTGATGATGATCCGGGATCCACTTCCCAAACAATGTAACATCCGTGACACCACATTTCACTCAATATATCTAAAATTACAATTCATTTAAAAATCTTTTTCACCTAATGGAAACTTACAATTTATTAGTTAGTTTAAGATTTTTAGCTCTATAAAGAGTGAAATGTAACATCCGTGACGAGCCGGAGTGGCTGTTTGGTCAGAATTGGCCCAAATGTCACGAAAATATCGCACTAAAAATCGAAAAAAATCGTAAAAGTACGATATTCATGAGAAATATTTCTTCGATTGTACCCAAAAACAATACACCTCTAAGTTCAGAGATTTCGAAGGTCCTGTCAAATTTTCATCAAGATCGGATATGCCGTTTGCCTGGTAGAGAGTTAACAAACAGACAGAAAAACAAACAAACAAAAAAAAAACAAAAAAAAAACACCCGAGCTAAATTTTTTGGGGGTCAGTGAAATTGAAGTCTTCGCTTCGCTCATCCAAAACTGATAGTTGCACAAAAAAATATTCATATGGAGCGATTAGAGAACATTTTAATATTTCAATTAATTTTCTCCTCCTGACTTTGGGACTTTGGAAATTACTGCCTAGAATCCACTTTGGTGGCAGTGTCCTTGGTTATCCCCAACCATTTTATTTTAATTTCACACGATAGGAGATAATAAGCATCAAACTCGCTATTATTAGAACTTGCACGGCCAGTTAGTATATTATTAGTTTTTAATAATATATATAAACATGTTTTTATTATTATAAAGAAATATGAATGAATTGACGAGCAACAGAAAGATCATCTTCCCCGTAACTTTCGTACATGTTACCCTTATAACACAACATATTATTTGCATTACAAAAAGATACACGTTGTTTCATGTTAATATTACTTGAATCAAATAAATACAAACATTATATATAAAAACAGTTCCACAGAAACTAAAATATCTTTAAAAGTAGGCTTCTTCAATAAAAAGGAGATTATTATCACAAATAATAATACGTGCCCCTTATTCGGAATACGCTAATTTTCTGAAGGCGTGGACGTGGACCAAGTGTGGACATGCCACGCCATGGTATTGAATGATATGTGCTTGCTGACACACCGGGTATCATGCCACGCCATGGTATTGAATGATATGTGCTTGCTGACACACCGGGTATCATACATTGCGTGTCGAGGTGTTGGGGGGTGGTAGGAGGAGGAGAGGGGGGGGATTATATGAGCAATACACTTCATACTACGGATATCATAAGTGATGTGGACATCTTGCGTTCTCTTGTCCCACCTTGCACACAAACTTGAGAGTGGGCAGGAAAGAAACGACAATTGGAAGCTAATAATTGTTGTTGTACAGTGTTATTGTTGTTTTGTTTCTGATAAAGCTAAATACTTATTTGATAAGGTTCTAGGTAAAGCTGGCCTTGATCACAGTCACAGATAGAAGGAGAGGTCATTAGTACCTGAACCAAGTGACGTCTCACGTAGATTGCATGTCGCAACTCTTCTTATCGAGACGGTGAGGATAGGTGATGTAGGAGGCTTATGAAGGTGGCACATGACGATCTGGAGGCTATGACCAAGTCAGGAGTCACGGAGTTTAAACATTAACAGAATCACTAAAATTTAAATACCCAATAATTTACGAGAAAAAGCATCACCTTTCTGAACATAAGCAGAATAAGCACACTTAATTTAATTTAAACAGATGTAAAAATATAAGCGTCGTTCGAAAAGTACGAACGCACATTTTCTGTTAGTACTAATAATTTGATTTGATTTCGAACTTCGTCAACATGTTGCATAAATGGAATCTGTTTACTTGAATTTTTCCCAAAAAATGTTTATTTTTGCTCCTTCAAATTAATAATCTTCATTCAGTCTGATAAAATTTAAATTTAAAAAAATGATGCATGCACAAACCTTAGTTTTATAATGGCGTATCAATTGTATAAACAAACGTAATCTTATTTAAAAAAAAATCAAAGTGGCTTATTTGAGAAAATACCATTTTTCAGGCGTGAATGTACAAAGCAAACAATAGCAATTTACAGACTTAGCTTTATTGCAGACACTGGTACGTAAAATATGTCTTACTTTATAATCTTTGTACGGAAATAAAATATAAACCTGCATTGAAATCTCCTTCGTTGAGTTGCAAAGTACAAAACATTATGTTTTAAAATGGCTGATAAAATGCTGGTATGACAGGAGGATGCATAGGGGAGCTTCGCTCGCAATACTAAAATTAAAACATGTGTATATTTCTACTCGTAAAGGCAAAGCAAGAGGACCACAGCCTATACAAATATTGCAGCTCTACAACATTATGTACCATGTTTGCATGTCTGGTCATGTTTTATAGTCTGTAAACTGCAACACAGGAAGATAAGCTAAAATGCTTTGCATATTATTCTATATATATCCGGATGTGTTGTGTTGGGAGTTACATCACCTGCCGAACAGTTGACCTTGGTCTTCTGGGTTGCCGGGTGTCGTTGCATGTTCGTGTCGTACTGTAGCGACTCGCGGTTGCACATTGGTCAATATATTATATCGGCATGGGCGAAATTAGATTATAAACCCGGGGCCTCTAACGCGGCCTCAAATGCCTGTAACATGTAGTCCGTCTTTCGGTCTTTGGTGGCTCATGATACTGTTGGCAGCACGCAGTCGAACAACTACCTACGCCGCACGGCGTGGAGTGGGGCCAGGGGTGGATCTTGCTCTGACGTGTTTGAGGGAAAGACGAGTCTTTTTTGTATGCACTCGACAGTTATCAAAAGTAAATTTATATTTTCGTATTTAGAGTCTATACTCACTGAGGCACAACTGATTTGAGTGCGGGGCTCAGACCGGGCCCAGTCAACCCTGACCCTGCCGGCGCCGACGTCGTCGACAAGCGAATAATAACCAACCACCGATCAGTATAACACGGACATATAAATTGGTTACTATTCTACCGGATTTGGGCGTACGTTGTTTGTTTTAGTGAATCGCGTTTAGATTGCAATGAAAACAAGTTTGCGGTTGGCAACCGCATCTGGCGTAGTTATTAATGCGGGTTGATACAGATGTTTCCTGCAATTTCTATGGTAGCACACAAACAAATTAGATTCTTATTCGCACGTGAAGCCGCGCAGACGCTTTTTGTGTAGTCAAGAGGCGCGTTGTGTAGTCAAGAGGCGCGTTGTGTAGTCAAGGCGCGTTGTGTAGTCAAGAGACGCGTTGTGGCGTCAAGGCGCGTTGTGGCGCGCAACAACAAACACAATACCATCAGTTAAAATTGAGTCTTTGCTCCTCTCGAAAAGTTCACCAAATTAAATAAAAATAACTGAATGTTGGACCCTTTACAAGATATTGTTAGTAGGCGAATAAAAATACAGCAGCCAATGTGCTCGTGTCGTTTGTCGCAATCAGAAAGGAATTCTTATGGTCCGACTACCAAACCAACCTTTAAAGCCACGTATGATTCCGTCGCAATGGTAAATGAGGAACCTTCGGGCGCCAGGTGCCCTTGCCCTTGGTCGGCACTGACCAGTGTAGTCTCTTTCCAGTTTTGATATTATTATCGGTAAATTCAGAGCGACGAATACGATTACAATTAAATAAACCTCAAGTCAACCATATTCACATATCTATACATGAACTGGCACTCGAAAGCAGCCAGCATAAGTGGGAAAGCCCCCCAATAAACTTTTTCTCTGGTCGTGCTATAGATCTGTCCCTTTCGTGGGTGCCAAATGTTGCGCCCCCAAAAAAAGTTCCATAGTTACTCCACTGTGTCCTAGTAAAATTGACATTGGATGACCACAGGAGTCTAACGTACCAATCAGCTATTAGTACAAAGTACATATTATGTTACATGAATGAAAACAATTTAAAATATGACAACAAATGAAGGAAATTAAAATGGTTCTCGTACAACTCTAGAATGTACATAAACGCTCCAGTTTATCTAAAGTCAAACACTATCATAAACCAAGACGTTTGGAACGTGTGCAATGTAAAGTAAAGCAACCATGCCTTATTAAGTCGGTGATACCATGAGAACAAACTCAGCTGATAGGTAATTATCCATACAATCTTAAGACCTTGCTCGAAGAAAAAATATTAAAGTCGTTTACACTTCTTGTTTTTTGGTTATTAAAGACCAATGACTTGAGATTCGAGCTGTCCTTCGTATATTATTAAAGCGAGACCTATAATTTAGCTATTAAACAAATTTGGGCTGTTATTATCTATACTCGCACTAATGCACTGTCTACAGTCAAACGATGACGTAGACAAAAGATGAATATTTACGTTAATGTGACCTGGTAACTCACGGAATATATTTATTCAGTCTCAGAAGGGTTTTCATGAGTGCTACGGTTGGAACAGCATGGGATTCCTAATATAATCCAACTGATACCATCACCGAATAACACATTTCAAATCATAACGTCAGTTACGTCACCCCTGTGACACGGGTTGGATACACAAAGTGACTGCAGTCAAACTGTGACGTTATGATTTGAAATGTGTTATTTAGGTGATCAGTTGGATATATTAGGGAATCCCATGCTGTGTTCCAACCGTAGCACTCATGAAACCTTCTGAGACGAATAAATATATTCCTTGAGTTACCAGTCACATTAATGTAATAACATCTTATTGTTTTGTGGAATTTGCGATGTAATCAAATGTAGCCCCAACAGAGGGATATTACAACTCGGACAATACTGAAGTGAGTATGAAATATGATATATACAAGTCGCGCAAGCGCGGCTTGAAGCCGCTACGCGGAGGGCGTGGAAAACCTCGTACTCGGAATACCTCGTAGTTGGAAAACCTCGTTGACGCGACAAAATCGCGAATCGGTCCGCGTACGGCCGCGATACGATAGTTTTCGGGTGACGTTTGTCGTTTATCCGAAGACCTGTGACAAATTTGTTTTCCGGGACACTTTCAGTACGCCGCCGGACGCTGTCCGCCGCCTCTTAAGTACGGTGCAAAATGATTTTCGAAATTGATAATTTTTACGCCTTTTGTGTAAAATGTGGGAGAAATGTTTTCCTGGGACAATTCGAGACAAAATTTTTAAAAATCTTCCCCTCGTCCCGCGACCCCGAAAACCCCAAAGAGGGCCCGGACCGGGCCCCATACTGCACTTTTTCCTTAATCCGGACGGGGGTTTTTCCGTGCCCTTTTTCCGGGTTTTATAAAAATATCCCCCTTCGTCCGCCCCGGTACCGTAGGCTGAGATGTCCCCTGATCTTTTCTGTATGTGGAAGATAAAATAAAAAAGGGAAAACTTTTTATCCCAAAATGACCAATACTTTTTTAGACTTTCCAAAAAATTTTTTTGGAAACGTTTGAAATGAAGGTTTTTTCGGGGAATGGGGCCCCCCCTGGGGTTGGGAAAGGGAAAAAAATTAAAATTAAAAATTTTAAAAATTCCCCAAAAAGGGTGAGGGAATGCCCTGAGCCTTTTTTGCTTAAAAATTCCCTCTAAAAAACCACTGCTTCGTTTGACCAATAAAATTTCTTAGGCCCGAGATAAAACCCCTTGGGGACGAAAATTCCCCAAAGCATAAAAGAATAATTTTTTAAATTGATTTTCCAAAAATGCCCAAACCCACTTAAAAAAAAACCAAAACCAAATTATTTTGGGCCGAAACCTCTGATGCAGCCCACTGGCGCCTTTGGAATCGCCTAAAAAATTAAAATTGTTTGAAGATATAAATGAAATGTCAAATTTTATTTTTTCCCCCAAACCCCCCCCCCCCCCCCCCACCCCCCCAACACACACCCCAACAAAAAAAACAGGTCGGGAGGCATCTATCAAAACACAAAACATTTCCCACAAAATTCGGTTCGTACGGAAAAAGTTAAAAAATTTAAATGAAAAATTAAAGGGTTTTTCCCTTTAAAAAACTCGTTTTCCCCCCCCCCAAAACACTCCTCCCCCACTTTGTCCTCTGTTTCCCCTCGTCGTTTTTCTTTTTGCTTGACTTCCCCCCCCCCCCAAAGCCCCCCCACTGCCCAACCGAAAGGAAGTCGTTTAGTAGGGAAACATTTATTTTATTGGGGGAATTTAAAAAAATTTGGGGTCGTCTCATTTTTTGGTTCCCCACCTGGGCGGGCAAAACCCCCCACTTTTGGGGGAAGTCTATCTGTCTCGAATTGCCTAAGGCTGCCCTAAACGCTTCTATTCATGATTTTATCATGGGGCATGTGCATATGCTGGATTTTTTATATGGCTTTTCGTTTTTTTGGATTTAAAAAATAGTTTCCCAATCAGAGCCCCCCAACTTAAACCCAAAACTCAATGTTTGACTTTTTCCTCCTTCATAGCTAAAAATAGTTTTCCTTATAAGGGTACCCCAAGTTTTTGTATCTACTGGGGGGAACCCTCTTCAAGTTTACAAACCATTTTAAATTAAATGTTGTGACATAAAAAATTAGCGAAAAAAAATTCACTGACGAGAGTTTTAAAAATTTTTAATGTGCGTTTTTTTGCGCCCAGGATAAAGGAAAAACGGTTTTTGGGCGTAACCCCAAAACCTTAGGTATTTTATAAGAAAAACAAAGGAAATCGAATCTTTGAAGGCTTTCCCCTTTTAAATGACTTTTTTCATTTGCACCCCATAGGGAAAAAGGTTTTTTTTTTTCCCCGGCCTTGGTTTTAAAAAACCCCCACTTTTGAGTGCCTTTTTGGCGCTCAGGGACTTCGAAATAGGATTTAAAAGTAATTTTTTTTTAGAAAGTTTGATCTTTGTTAAAATTATGAGACCAACCGGTTTGGGGACATAAAAGTCGAAATGGGGTCCTTTTAGGTCTTAAAAAAAAAGGCTTTGTTTTAAAAGAATGTTGTTTTTTCAAGGGAAAAAACCGGACACCATTGAAATCTTGTCCCCCCCCCCTGTTACCCTTCAAAGGGTACCCAAAATACGGATTTTTGGGTTAGGGACAATTTCCGTAAAGACGGATACAGGGTTTTTAAAAATTTTTAAAATTTCCCAAAAAAATTTTACCGTGCTTTTTGTGACCTTAAATTTGCAAATTTAACTATAAAAAGTGCCCCGGACCGAATCAAAGGGCCCTTCCCCCCTTTAACCCGGGTTCGAAAAAAGGGTTTTCAAACCAATTTTTTTTTACTTTCCCTTTTAATTCTCCCGCTACTTTCGACCCTTTTCCCTTTCCCAAATCAAAACCGAGGAAAACCAAAATTTTAAATTTTAAAAAAGGGCACTGAAAAATTTTAAAAAAATTTTCCAATTTTGAAATTTTTTTTCCCCCCGCAATGGAAAAAAATATCGGGGAAATTTTTTGGTTTAACCCGTTTGCTATTTATTGGCTTTGGGAATTTGCAAACCTGGGGGCTCTACCCCCAAATCTAAAAAATTTAAAAAAAAGGGAAAATGGAAAACCCAAAAACAATGTCCAAAAAAAAGAAAACGGTAAACTTTTTTGCCGTTTGGCCCCCCCCGCGTTAACCCCGGCAGGGGCACTTCACAAAACGCCGTAAGGGGAATTTTAAAAATTTCGTTTTTTTTAACCCATTTTTTTTTTAAACAGAAAATTTTAACTTTTTTCGAATTAGGGCCTTTAAAAATGTTCACCCATTCCCCCCCCCCCAAAAAGTAATGGAAGGGTCCTAAACCCTTGACGGTGCCGTACCTAAAAGTTTTTCGAAGCCCCCCCTTTGTCGCGGTTTTCGGATGAAAAGGCCACTTTGGGCGCGGCCCCGTGAAAAACAAAAATATTTTTTTTTTAAAGCCAAAACGGACACCCCCGACTTTTTTGGCCCGGCCCCTAACGTGATACAAATGCTAAAAAGGGGGCATGTTTTGGTATCACATTATCGAAAAGGGCCCAATCTAGGTGGGATAACCCCCCGTTAATTTTAAAAAAAATGTTTACCATATTTTTTTAACGATTTTAAAAGGGAAAAATCAAACGGAAAAAAGGGTGGCCCAGAATGTATTCGAAGGCATCTCTGATCCGGGTTCAAACCCAATTTTCCCTCAAACTAATTTTTTTAAAAATACCTTCATCTTTCCCTCTACTTTAATGTGCCGGTTAGCGGAAATAAAACCCAAAGGGAAGACGATTTTTTTATTTTTTAAATTGCACTGAAAAATTTTAAAAATTGCCCAAAGGCTTTGGGTTTTTTTTTCGCGCATTTTTAAGAAAAAAAGTGGGGAAAATTTTTTTTAAAAACTTCTTCCCCCATTCATTTGGTTTTTTTTAATTTGGAAAAATTTTGGGGCTGTACCGAAAACCCAAAAATTTTCCCAAAAAATTTGGGAAACCCGGGGAAAAAACCCAAAACAATGCCCCAAAAAAAGAAAATTTGAATTTTTTTTTAAAAAATGTGTTTCCAATTGCCGGGGAAAGGTTTATTCTTTTGGGTTTTTACACTTTGAAACAAAAAAACGACTTTTTGGGAATGCTCCAAGTAATATATCCGTTTTTCCAAATTTTCCTTTTTTTAAAAATTTGAAGGTTTTGGTCGCCCGGGCCCCAAAGTAGGGAGTTGGCCCGGGAAAAACCCTTAAACGTTCCCTCGTCCCGGGTAGTTTTTTGAAACGTGGGTCCCGTCGACTTTTTGGGCCAAAACGTATTTTGGGGCCCCGGAAACCCGTGAGTAAAAAAATTTCCCAAAAAAAAACGGTTTTTTTTTCGGGGGATTTTCGTTTTTTGCCCCGGAAGAAATTTTTTTTTGGGGGTTTCCGGGGAAATTTTTTTTTTTGGGGAAAATTTTCGATTTTTCCCGGGGAGGAGCGCCAAAATGTCCGCGTTTTTTCCCGCTCCTCGGCGGCAAAAACGCCCTCGGGGGAAAAAAACTCGGTTTCCGCCGCCAGTCCTAAGTTAACAGATTTATATTTAATAAAAGTCGCGCAAGCGGGGCTTGAACCCGCTACGCGGAGGGCGTGGGAAAACCTCGTCTGGGAATACCCGTAGGGGGGAAAACCTGGGTTGACGGGGACAAAATCGCAAAAATCGGTCCGCGTAGGGCCGCGTACGATATTTTTCCCGGGTGACTTTTGTCGTTTATCCCAAGACCTGTGAAAAAATTTTTGTTTTCCAAAAATTTCAGTACGCCGCCGGCCCCGCTGTCCCCGCCTTTTAAAAAATTTAACGGTGAAAAAAGTTTTTCAAAATTGAAATTTTTTACCCCTTTTGGGTGTAAAAGGGGGGAAAATTTTTTCCCGGGGGAAAATTTCCCGAAAACAAAATTTTTTTCGGAAAAGTCTAAATTTTCGCCTCGTCCGCGCAAAATCCGAAAAGCCCAAGATGGAAGGACCAACAAAATTGCACATTTTTCTTTAAATCCGGGAAAAAAAGCCCTTTCCCTGCCACTTACCCCGGGTTATAAAAATTTATGCGCCTCCCCCTTTCCGGAAACCGTAACCTCGGGGAATGTACCTGATCGTACTGTAATTGGGGGAAGATATAATCCAAAAAAAACGGGTTTAAACCACAAAATGACCCAAATACTATTTTTTAGCCCTTTAAAAAATGGGTTTTTGGCCCAAAGTTGAAATGAAGGGGTTTTTTTTGGGGGGGAAACGGCCCCCCGACGGGAATCGGAAGGGAAAAATTTTAAAAATTTAAAAAAAATTTAAAATCCCCAAAAAAAGGGGGACGGAATGCCCTGAGCACTTGTTTTTTAATTTAAAAAATTAAACCCCCCTTTAAAAAACCACTGCTTTGCTTGACCAAACAGTTCATTAAAAGGCCCCAGATGAACCCCATCGGGGGCGAAAATTGCCCAAGCTATAAAAAATCAATTTTTTATTTGGAAATTTTTTAAAAAATTTTACCAACCCCTTAAAAAAAAACGAAACTAAATTATGTTAGGGGCCCCTTTAACCCCTGAAAGCAGCCCATGGCCCATTGGAATCGCCTCAAAATTAAAAATTTCTTGAAGATTCAATGAAAAAAATTAAATTTTTAAAATTTTCCCAAAACCCCCCCCCCCCCCCCCCCCCCCCACACACACACACAAAAACAGTGTCAGAGGCATCTGTCAAAAAAACAAAACATTTCCCGAAATTCGGAAATTTGTACTGGAAAAATTAATTTAAAATTTTATGAATAGTTATTCTTTTTTAAAATCTTTTCCCCCCCCCCCCCTTTACCCCTTTGTCCTCTCGATTCCCCCGTCGTGTTCGTTTACTTGACCCGCCCCCCCCCCCCAAAGCCCGAACCCGCCCAAACCCTAAAAAAGGAAAAACCCCTAGTTGAAAAAAATTTTTTTCTATTAGGGGGGGGGATTAAATTGTCGTTCGAACTTTGGGTTTCACCTAGGCGGGCTAAACCCCACTATTGGTTGGGAAGGGCTATGCTGTCTCCCATTTCACTAAGGCTTGTCTAAACGCTTTTATGTCTGAAAGTTATCGAGGGGCATGTGCTATGGCCCGGTTTTATAGGGGCTTCTTTTCTGGATTTAAAAAAAAAGTTTTCCCCAAACAGAGCCCCCCAAAATTCAACCAGACTCAATGCCTGATGATTTTCATCACTTTATAGCTAAAAATAGTTTCTTATAATTTAAAGGTTTTTTTATCTACTGTAGGGGAGCCTCTTTAAGCTTACGAAAAGCACTTTTTTTAATATTTGGGGATCATTTTAAATTTTGGTAAAAAATTCACTGAAAGAGATATTCAAAAAATTTTAATGTTGGGGTTTTTTGGGGCCAGGATCTGGGAAAGAATGGTTGAGTTGTTGGGGGGCGTAAAACGGGCCCCAAAACCCTTTGGGCTTTTTATAAGTAACCCAAAAAAATCGAAACGTTTAAGGCATATCGTTAAAAGACGTTTTTATTTGCATGCCTACAAAAAAAGACCCTTTTTTTTTTCGGGGCCCTTTGGTTTTTTCAAAACCCCGTTTTAGTGCCGTTTTGGCGTCAGGGGCTTCGAAATAGGGGTCAAAAATATTTTTTTTTTTGAAAATTTGATCTTGTAATAAATTAAAGAGGGCCAACATGGTAGGGACTAAAAGTCGAAATAGGGCCCGTTTTAGGGCATTTAAAAAAAGCATGTGTAAAAGAATGTTGAATTTTTTTATGCAAAAAAGGACAGCATTGCAACTTTTTCCCCCCCCTGGGCTACCCTTCAAAGTAAAACCCAAAAATTCTTTATGGGGTTTTGGGAAAACAATTTCCGTAAAGATGGATTTCAGTGGTTTTTTTCCCAAATTTTTGAAATTTCAAAAAAATTTTTTACCGTGTTTTTGTGACCTTGAATGCAAAATTTAACTATCAAAAAAAATGTCCCTGACCCCAACTCGAAGGGTTTTCCCCCTAACCCGGGGTTTTAACACAGGTTTTCAAACCAATTTTAAATTTTCTTCCTTTTTTTTTCCGCTACATTAACGAGCCTTTGTCGTTCCCAAAACGAAACCCAGGGAAAACCCAAAAATTTTTTAAATTTTAAAGTTGCACGGGAAAATTTTTAAAAAAAATTTTAAATTTGGGAATTTTTTTTCCCCCGCAACGGGAAAAAATATGGGGGGAATTTTGGTTTTAACCCCTTTGCTATTTCATTGGCTTTCCCGGGAATTTTTCAAACCCCGGGGGTCTACCCCGCATCTCAAAATTTCAAAAAAATGGAGAAATGGAAAAAAACCAAAAAAATGGGCCGGGAAAAAAAAAAACGGTACACATTTTTCCGTTGGGGCCCCCGCGTTAATCCGCACGGGGAAATTCACACACCCGAAGTGAATTTAAAATTCAGGTTTTTTTAAAATTTTTTTTTTAAACAGCAAATTTAAGTTTTTTCGAAATTACGCGCATTTTTAAAAAAGTTCACATTGCCCCGGCCCAAAATTTTGGAACGGTCCTAAAAAACCCCTTTACGGTGCCTGTACCCCAAAGATTCGAAAAGCCCGGGTCGTCGGTGTTGGATGGGAAAGCCCACTTTGGGGGCGGGAAAAACCCTGAGAAAACCAAAAAAAATGTTTTTTAAGCCCAAAAAAGGGCAGCACGACTATTTTGGTTTGGTCCCCTAACGTGATCCCAAAAACTACAAAATGGGTCAAAATTTTGGGATCAAGATTATTTCAAAGGGCCCAAAATTTGCGTCGGATAACCTTCCGTTAAATTTTTGAAAAAAAAGGGTACCAAAACTTTTTTCGATTTTAAAGGAAAAAAACAAAAAGGTTTTAAAAAATGTTTCCAAAACGTATTCGAAGGGTCTACTGATCCGGGGTTCGAACCCAAGGGGTTTTCCCAAAATAATTTTTTTTAAAAAAACCTTCATATTTTCCCCTACATTAAAGTGCCTGGTTTGCGGAAACAAAAACCCAAAGGGGAAAGGGGTTTTTTAATTTTTTAAATTACACTTAAAATTTTTAAAAATTGTTTCCCAATTTTTGGGGTTTTTTTTCGCGCATTTTTAAAAAAAAAGTGGGGACAAATTTTTTTTAAAAAATTGTTACCCAAATTTATTGGCTTTTTAATTGGCAAACTTTTGGGGTCTACCGTAAACCCGAAAAATTTCCCCAAATTTGGGAACCCGGGAAAAACCAAAAAAATGTCCCAAGAAAAGAAACGAATTTTTTTTCAAAAAAAATGCCCCCAATTGACCGGAGGTTTATTCTATTGGTACACGTTTCAAAAAAAACGACCCTTTTTGTAATGCTCCAAATAATATATCCCTTTTTTTTTTAAAAATTTTCCTTTCTTTAAAATTTGGGAAAAGTTTTTTTGTCGTCCCCCGGGCCCAAAAAAAAGGGATTTTTGGGCCGGAACCCTTTTACGTTTTCTCGGACGGTATTATTTTGAAAACGTCGGGAACGGGCGACGTTTGGGCGCGAAGCTTTCTTTGGGCGCGGGAACCGCGAGTAAAAAAAATGCCAAAAAACGGTGTTTTTTTTCGATTTTTGACTTTTGACCCGGGGGGCAATTTTTTTCGGGTTGGGGTATTTTTTTTCGGAAAATTTTGATCCTTTTTCCCTGGAGGGGGCGCCCCAAAAAGGGACGCGTTTAAACCCGTTTTTTCCCCGGCGGCCCCCAAAACGGCCCCCGCGTGGCAAAAACTCGGTTTTTCCCCCGCCAGTCCCCGAGTTAACCAAGGGCATAGTTATATAGACAAGGGTAAATTCCCCCCACTTTCGCCTTTTCGGCCGTACCTGTTTAAATTCCCCTGCGACGATTTGGGGCGCGTCCGTTTTCCGGTTTTGTTTGATTCCTGCGACGGTGGCAGAGGCCCGGGGGGGTGGGGGTGTTTTTTGCACGTCTCTTTTCGTTTTCCCGGGCCCGCCCGTTTTGGGCCCGGGGACGTGTTCGGGGAGTGTTCAATTGGGCCCTCGCCCGGCCCCTTTCCCAAGGGCCGGGGGAAGGGCCGGACCGGCCGGGAAAATTGCCCCAGTTTGGAAGAGAAAATTTTTTTTAATTTCCCAAAATGATTTTTCGACTTTGGGCCACGCTTTTGGGCCATTTTTTAAAAAAAATTCAACCCTTTTACCCCCCGAAAATGGGGCAAAACGGCCCCCCCCGCCAAAAAAGGTTTTTCGAAAAATTTTTGTTCCTTTTCAATTTCCAAAAAGATGGGCTAGGTTGCGGCCCCCGGTCAAACGGTCTGGCCACGGCGACAAAAAAACCCAATTCCCCCCCGAGAAATAAAAAAAATTTCCCAAAATTTTGCGACCAAAAAAGTTTTCCAAAAAAGACCAAAAAATTTTTTCCCAAAAACCCCCACGGGCTCGCCTTTTACCCCGAAACATTTTTGGGGGAAAAGGGAATTTTTAAAACGGGCTCATTTGTACTTTTTTTCCGGGGTTTTTCCCGGGGGGCCGAATTTTCCGGGGCAATTTTTTTTGGGGCTCGAAAAAAAACGGCCTTTTCGGGCCTTTTCGTAAGGGCCCCAGATGGCCCCCGGGTCGGACAAGAACTGCCGAGTTATGACAAAAAAAGTGTTTTTTTTACTACCCCAAAATG
This sequence comes from Sweltsa coloradensis, assembly GCA_024449915.1. Lineage (NCBI taxonomy): Eukaryota > Metazoa > Arthropoda > Insecta > Plecoptera > Chloroperlidae > Sweltsa > Sweltsa coloradensis. The sequence continues at coordinate 87,115 of JAMZAV010004902.1, forward strand.
ACCCCCTTAATTTTAGAAATTTTAAAAAAATTTTTTTTCACACCCCTTAACTTTTACGATCCTGAACCCCGTTTTTTTTAATGGCCCCCCCGCCCTGTTCCGTTTGGCCAAAAAAATCAAAATAAAAAATTTCAAATTTCCCAAAAATTCCCCCTTTTGGGACCCCAAAAAAGGGTGACGTTTTCCCCGGTCATTTTCCCGTCTGTCCCGGCGAACTAAAATTTCCCAATTTGTCTAGGGTTTTTGGGTGTACTGCGTTCCCCGCCCTGTTTGTTTTTTTGTAAACCCCTTCCCGTTTTTGGGGGGGCCCCCCCCAAACCCCCGCCAGGGCCCGCCCCCGGACCCCGTGGGGGTTTTCCCCCCCCGAACCCCCGTGCCCCTTCGAGGGTTTTAAAGGGTTTTCCTTTTTTTTGGATCTTGGGGGGGCCCGCCCCCCGACCCCCGCCGGGGCTCCCGCCCCCGGACCCCGTGGGGGCCAGCCCCCAAAAACCCCCCCCGGGGCTCTGCCCCTGGCCCCCCCGGGGCCCCCGCCCCTTTTGCCCCCCGGGGGGCTGCCCCCGGGCCCCGCAGGGGCGCGCCCCCTTGGCCCCGCCGGGGCTCCGCCCCCGGACCCCGTGCTCTCCGACTTGCCAGTGTACCTTTTCAAACAATGGAGGGGGGTTAGAAATGGTCTTGTCACCGGTTGTTGTGACCGGGGGCCCCCCCGCCCCCCCAAAAATTGGGAAAAAAATTTTAAAAATAAAAAATTTTTTAAAAAAAAAAATTCAATTTGACCCCCCCCAAAAAGGCAAAAAAGGCCCCCCCGTCCAAAAAAGGTCCTCGCGATTCTTTTTCCTTGTTCAATTTTCCAAAAAGGGTTTGTTGGGTTTAAAGGGGCCCCGTCCCGGCCCAAACCGGGTTTTGGGCCGCGGGCAAAAACCTTTAAAACCCCCCGCGAGAAAAAGAAAAAAGTTGCAAAAAATTTTGCGACCAAAAAGATAAGGGGCCCCAAAAAATTTTTATTCGGGAAAAAGGTCTTTTTGGGGGGGATTGCCAATGAAACCACGCTGGAGGCCCGGGCCCTGGAAAAAAATTTGAAAAAAAATTTATCATCGGCAAAAAAACCCTAAAAAAGGAAAAAAAATTTTAAAAAATTTAAAAAGGGCCCACTCGGACAAAACCAAAATTTCGAAATCCCTAACCACGTTGCTACGTATTTGTGGGAAACCCCCAAATGGAAAACAAAAAGGGAAAAAAATTAAAAAAATTAAAAACCCCCGGGCCCAAAAAACTTCCGGGAACGAAATGTTTTTTACGCATTGGGAAAATTTGGGGGGTATTGCCAAAATAAAAGATGCCGCCCAAAAACCCAAAAACCCCCCAAACCCCGGAAAATTAAAAAACCCCGGGCGCTTTTTTTGTGCCGGGGCCCCTTTCCCTTTTCGCTCCGCGGGGGGGGCCCCACAAAAAATTACCAAAATCGAAACAAAAAGTCGCTTTTCACCCCATTTCAAAAATTGTCCCCTGTCCGCCACTGTGGCCGGCAAAATTGGGCCCAAACCGGGCGGCCCTATTTTTTATCCGATTTCCAGCCAATTCCCCCGCCGGGCCCCATAGACGGGCCGGGAGCAGGTTCGGGGGGCCCCCCCCCGGGCGCTACGCGCAAAAACAGTGGGCGCTCGCGCAAGGAAAGTCGGGGTTTTTTTAAAAGGCTATTATGTACCCCACAAGGGGTAGTCCCCACTACGCCTTGCGGCCCCTACCTTTTTATTATTTGCGGGGTTTGGCGCGCGCCCTTGGGGAGTTTCGTTTGATTCTCTTCCCACGGGGCAGAGGGGGGTGGTGGTGGTGTTTTTCCCCGTCTCTTGGGGTTTTTCCCCCCGCTTTTTACTCGGGGGGGGGTTTTTGGGGGCATGATTTTGTTGGGCCTCCTCCCCTTTCCCTTTTTTGAAGGGCCGGGGGAGGTGGATTTGGACGACAGTTGGGCCCCAGTTGTCGAAGGGAAAAGAAAAAGTTTTTCTGATTTCCCCAAAAAAAACTACGATTTTGCACGACGCTTTCGCCCCCCCCGACGCCCCCCAAATCCCGAAAATTTTACAAAATTGACCCCTTTTCAAAAAAAAAATTCAACTTTGACCCCCCCGGGAAAAAGGTCAAAACGGCCCCGCCAAAAAAAAGGTCCCCGAAAATTTTTGTTTCCCTTTTCAATTTTTTAAAAAGATGGGCTAGGTTGCGGCCCGTCGGTTTAAAAGGTCTGGCCATGGGGGGGGGACCAAAAAACCCTAAAATTTCCCCACGAGGAAATAAAAAAATTGCCCAAAATTTTGCCCACCCAAAAAAGATTTTCCAAAAAAGACCAACGATTTTTCCCAAAAAACTTACGGACTCGTTTCCCACCCTTTAAAACATTGTGGGGTAAAAATTTGAAAATCGACCACTTTTTTACTTTTTCCGTTTTTTTGGGGAAAGCCAAATTTTTCCGGGGCGCTTTCCCCGGGGCACAAAAAAAAGGGGTTTGTCCCGGGCCGGTTTTCCCTTTGAGCCCAAGATGGCCCCGGATCGGGAAAAAAACTGCCCCATTAGACGAAAAAAGTTGATTTTTGACTACCCCAAAATGACCACCCTCAATTGAGAAAATTTAAAGAAATTTTTTGCACACGTCTTTTGCTTTTACAATCCTGGACAAAGTTTTTTTTTTACCCCGGGCCCCCAAAAATGTTCGGTTTGGCTAAAAACTCAAATTAAAAATTTTAAATCCAAAAAACCCCCCTTTGGCCCCCCCAAAAAAAAAAGGGGGAAATTTGCCCCCCGGGGCCCCGGACCCCTTTAATTTCCCCGCGAACTAATTTTAAACGTCTAGTTTTTTGGTTGTCCCTGGTCCCTGTCGTGTTTTTGTTTGTTTATTTTTACCTCATTCTGTTCTGGGGGGCCCGCCCCCCAACCCCCGGGCCCGGGGGTCCGCCCCTGGGCCCCGCGGGGGGTTTCCCCCCCCGAACCCCCCTGCCATTTGACTGTTAATGGTTTCTTTATTTTGGATCTGGGGGGCCCCGCCCCCCAACCCCCCCCGGGGCTCCCCCCCCGGGCCCCCCCGGGCGCGCCCCGGACCCCGGGGGCCAAACCCCCAAACCCCCCCCGGGCTCTGCCCTGGACCCCGAAAGGGGCCCCCCCCCCTGTCCCCCGGGGGGGGGCCGGGGGGGGCTTTTCCCCGGACCCCCCAAGGGGGGTGCCCCCCTTTTGGCCCCCCCGGGGCTCCCCCCCTGGACCCCGTTTCTATCCCGGGCTATGCCGGGGGGAACCCCTTTTTATTTAATGGGGGGGGTTAGAAAAGGTCTTTTTTATTGAACCCCGCCCCCCCGACGCCCCAAAAAATGTAGAAAAAAAATTTAAAAAAAGTGCCCCTTTTTAAAAAAATAATTCAACTTTGAACCCCCCCCAAAAAAGGGGCAAAAACGACCCCCCCCGCCAAAAACGGTTTTCGAAATTTCCCTTTTTCCTTGTTTTAATTTCCAAAAAGATAACTAGGTTTGGGGCCCCCTCGGCCCAAATTTTTGGCCGCGGCGACCAAAAAAACCCCTAATTTTCCCGCGGGGAAAATGAAAAAAAGTTGCCAAATTCTGCGAAACCCAAAAAAGAGGGCCGAAATTTTTTTTTTTTGAAAAGGGCTTTTGGGGGTGATTGCCAAAGAATCCACGCATTCTGTTGCCCAAGGGAAAAAAAATTTAAAAAATTCCATCTCGGCAAAAAAAATTTCCCTCAAAGTGGGAAAAAAAATTTTTTAAAAAAAAAAAAGGGGCCCACTCGGTCAAATTTCCAAAAAATTTTGAAAAACCCCCTTTATAACGTTTCCACCCCCTCTTTTCGACCCTTCATAAAATTTTCCCAAAGGGGAAAAAAATTAATTTTTAAAACTCCCCCACCCAGGTGAGCCCGTAAAATTTTTTTACCCTTGCGCGGGGGAAACGGAGGGCCCCCACGAAAATCCCAAAAATGGCCCCCCGAAAACCAAAACCTACCCAAAATTTGAAAGAGAAAACCCCCTGGGCAGGTTTTTGGGGCCCGGGTTTCCCGCCCGATCGCTCTGCGGGGGCCCCACAAAAAATTACCAAAGTCGAAAAATGTCACTTTTCACACATTTCCCAATTGCCCCCTGTCCGCCACTGTGGCCGGCAAACTATTGGTCCGATCGCGACGCCGTATTTTTTCCCAGATTCCCCGATCAATTTACCAACTGCACCGCAGACGCAAGAGCAAAGACTGTGCGGGCCGGGCGCTACGCGCAGAGACAGTGGGCGCTGCGCGCATAGACACTTGAGTCGTGTTTTACAAGGCTATTATAGTAAGATATTCCAATCGAGGCTATTCCTAAAAAAATATACCTGCCGTAGAATTCAATTTTCTTTATTGTATTAAATACAGTAAATTATAAATAATAATTACATTTTCTGAAACTGCACGTTCTGAATACTGCACGTTCTTCGTTCCCCCTCCCCCCCCCCCCCCCCCTATAGTCACACTATCCCAAATGACCGTCACCGTCACTCAGTGTGAATGGTCGGTCTCTGTGACCCTGTGTTCGACACCGGTCACTCAGTGTGAATGGTCGGTCTCTGTGACCCTGTGTTCGACACCGGTTGCGAAGTCGAACAATTGTGACTCGACCGAACACTGCAGTGAAGCTAGTGTGAACGCACATTATTACCATCACCTAATATCATGCCATTTTCGACTTTATAACGTGTTTTTAGGCTTTTAAAATGGAACAAATTTGCAAATTTGTATGCACTCGCCACTGGCTGGAACTTTCAAACTGACCCTGTATTTGTTTTTGCAAAAATAAACTCCCCCCCCCCCCCCCCCCCCTAAACGTGGGTGTGACTTGTAGTTCTAGGTACACGGAGTATATATTAGAGGGGTAGATATGATTTAGATAGGTAACTCTCCGAAGCTATATGCATGCAACGGCCATGGCCCCCCCATGCCCCACCCGCATGTGGCTGGGTCATGAACCACGTTGGCACACTAGTACGGCGTCAAATGGTTTTCTGTGCAACTTTTTGGTAAGAATATAGCACCATATGTCGTTATGCTCAGGAAGCCTCACAGAATATGAATCACTTGGTGCCAGAGCGCCGCCCGCGACTGGGGCGGACACGCCGCCCCAGTTTTGACCACGCTCGGGAATATAAAACGCTCAATAACAGCCAAACTGTTGATCGGACAACAAACAATCAGGAGATAATTATGCTTAAAATGTTTGGATTTAGTAAAAAGATACTAATTCATTTTGGCCGTCCGCATCTGGGGGGTTGGAACGCCGCCCCCTAGTTTAACACGCCTTGGAATATAAAACGCCCAATAACAGCCAAACGATTGGTCGGACAACAAAAATCAAAGACAAATTATGCTTGAAATGAATGGATTCAGGTTTATGATACTAACACATTTTCGCCGCCCGCAAATGGGGGGTGGAGGGACGCCGCCCCCCAAGTTCACCACGCTGGGAATATATAACGCTCAAAACAGCCAAACAAGTTGTCGGACAAAAAAGTTCAAGAGGAAATTTATGCTTAAAATAAATGAATTAAGATTATAAGATAATTATTTATTTTACAAGTCGCAAATTATTGTTTAATTGATAAAAATAATAATTATAACAGCATCGATAATGAGTTAAATTGTAGCAAAATACAAGTTCAAACAATTGTATGGAATTTGATGTTTATTCATATGTTAAAAAGCAATGTTAAGCCTTTATTGATGTGGACTTGATTCATCGTTTTGCATAAATGACTCATTGAACAATACAAAAGACATTAGCAACTCATAGGACATGACATAGGAGTAGGACATGAAGACCCTTGCCTACGAAGCTTCAGTGTTTTCTGCTCCAGAAAAGGCATGTAATCCTGGAAGAGCTGCTGCCTTCTTTACACCTAGTGCATTGTAAATAGGAGCCAGTGGAATAACTCTTTGCTGAGTTCTTGAATAGATCGGGACATTGACGGCAAGAATAAATACATCGGTGTCCGAGAGAAAATATGTACTTGGGATGTTCCTCGTACAGTTGCATCAACAGCGAGAAGAAACATCTTTGTATCGGCCTCTTCTTGCGAGCTTTTTAAGTGCTCCAATTCTATTATGTTCGATTTTGTTTGATTTGACCATGCCACTATAACTTTCTTATGGGTAAGGACTGCGTGATCAAGAATGTTTTCAATAAGTAAGCAGTCAATTAATTTTTTTGTGGAATTGTGTGACAGGATTTTTTTCATCTGAATGTGGCCAACGTAAATGTTATCTTCCACCCTGTAAGCCACAGGGTTAGCTCCACATTGTCTGTTGTCAGACTTTAGGGACATTGGTACATCAGAACGATCAAACACGACGAGCATTGCATCATTCATGTACCTTTGATCAAGCTGTTTTCACAAATTTATCGTCCAGTTCACTGCATCTATGTCCGCTGTCTTCTTGAACGCTTGTACCTCGGCCATACCATCAACAATAGATACGCGCATTGAACCACTTCCATCATTCCCCGTCTGGGCCCGCGGTAGAATTTTGGCCCGAGCATGGCTCTGCTAATCGTCAAGCGATTCAAGAGAAAAAGTCCACCTCGCAAACATCAGCTAGAAAGAGCGGAGTATCTTACTCCCCGAAACTAGAGGCGAGCTCTGGCAATCGTCGTCGGGGACCTTGTCCCCTTCCCTTGACGACCCCCCGGCGACGATGACAATGACACAACGGACGATGACAAAGACGATGACGACCGCGACTGGAAACCCCCTTCCTCCCCTTACCCGTGGCTGTGTTCTGACCAGCATGGGCCCTTCCCTTCCCCCCCCCCCCCGTAGGCTAGAGTGGTGCATTATGACCTAACGGTTGACGCGACCTTAATCCAAATAAAAAAAATAAAAATAAAAAAAAAATTATCATTGAAGTCTTGCTGTTGGCAATCGTTTGGAATTTTCTCAAAATCCCCATTAGAACACTTTTGAGCAATGATGCATAGTTTTCATCTGCGGAAGACAATGCTCTTGGAACCACTGATAACTCATACGAGCCAACAGTCAAGTGAAGGTCTATATCAGGTCTAGAGCAGGCAACAACAGGTAACCTCAAGAACAATGCTCAATCTTCTTTTAACTAGACTATTTCATTTTGGGTTTTAACCGCAATTTCTTTCCTGCATTTTTCCACGTTTGCAGATTTAACCTCTTCATGACCATAGATTGTCGTTGCTTGATGTTATCCTGTTGTCATCAACAAAAACTACGTATTTTTCTTGGCCAATGACGTTTCTGATGCAAACATAGTTTTGAACTTTAATAGGCATGACTCTTTTTGTGATTTGATGAGTTGAGTAGAGTCATCAAGAAATGGATTACATGGCAAGGCTCTCAGTGTTTTAGTGAGAGTTTCTATGTTATTGTTGTGTCTATTCAAAAATGAGCAATTGTCATTGTGGTGTCTATTAGTTGATAGATCAACTACGCCTGCGATCTTCTTTGAATTCTTTGTACTATTCGTGTCATCTAACTCGGGAGCAATTAGAAAGAAGCGAGTCAGTGCGTTAGAATCAATGAAAGCCCTACAACTCCATTATTTTGCATTGTGCATGCTTCCAATAGAACAAAACTGAACAATGTTTTTATTTACAACCCAGGTTCCAGCAATAAAATCGTTGTATATTTCAGGTGATTTTGTATAGGTAGCTCGGCCATCTCTGCTAAATACAATGGAATAACCCTTGCGTAATTAAGTTAATCGCGAGCAAATAAATATTTTGTCATTGCATCCATTACTTTGAGATGTAATTCCCAATCACCAGAGCGAACTGATACTGTGAATGACATAGTTCTTTTAACATTTGCATATTGTATGAATTAGCGATTTGAACACGAAACGAGAAGAACATTCTTTTTGGAATTCGTGAACTTCATTTCGGATGTCATCTTTGTATCCCGTGTTGGCACTCTTTCTTCAAACTCTGCGCTTGACTTTTGCAAGGGTCTTCAAGTTCAGGATATGTTTTAAAGAAAGCTTCCATGAACAGACAATGTAATGAGTGTTATGCAATTAAATGGGCATCATACTACGTTTAACATGTTTCCCATCGAGTATTTGTGACTGTACAAGGACCGTACAACCCAACTTCAATCCAACTTGCATCAATACTTCTCCACTCTTAGTGTGTGGAAATTAGTATTGCAGAATGAATTTTATGCCATAACTGGAGTCCTACGTGCTTCCTAATTTCCTCACTGACAGCAATAAATGATGCTCCATTAAATTGACACATATAGGCCTAGTCCGTATCTAACATAATTTTTGTCCAATCAACCGTTTGGCTGTTAAAGCGTTATGTTCCAAAGCGTGGCCATGCTTGGGGGCGGCGTCCTCACTCCTCAGTTGCGGTCGGCGAAAATAAATCATTATCTTATGACCCGATTAATTTATTTTAAGCATAATTTGCTTCTTGATTTTTTTTGTTGTCCGATCAACCGTTTTTGGGGTTTTTTGAACGTTATTTCCAAGCATGGTAATTGGGGGCGGCGAAAAAAATCATTATCTTATGACATGATTCATTCATTTTAACCATAATTTTGCCTCTTTATTTTTTTGTAGTTCCGATCAATCGTTTGGCTTTTTTGAACGTTATTCCCAGCATGGTAAACTTGGGGGCGGCGTCACCCACCGCCCAGTTGCGGGTGGTGAAAAAATCATTATCTTATGACATGATTCATTCATTTTAACCATAATTTGCCTCTCGATTTTTTTGTTGATCGATCAACCGTTTGTGTGTTGTTGGGCGTTTTATATTCCCGAGCGTGGTAAACTTGGGGGCGGCGTCCCTGCACCCCCAGTTTGTGGGGGGGCGAAAATGATTAGTATCTTATAACCTAAATGTATTTATTAAAGCATAATTTGCCTCTTAATTTGTGTTGCCCGATCAACCGTTTTTCTGTTATTGAGCGTTTTATATCCCCGAGCGTGGTCAAACTTGGGGCGGGCGTTTCCCACCCCTCAGTCGCGGGCGGCGCTCTGGCACCAAAGTGATTCATATTCTGTGAGGCCTCCTGAGCATAACGACATATGGTGCTATATTCTGACCAAAATTTTGCACGGGAATGCGATATACGACCATTTGACGCTGCACTACACCCGGACTTCCTGAACAGTAAACATGTTGTCAATTATCCTAATAAAGAAGACCACCGACAACATCAAACTCAAAGAAACTAATATATCCTCTGCAGAGCGCTCATCTCACACAATGAGAGACCAATAATGTCGCAATCTCTTTAGGGGGTTTTGTAAACGTCGATCATCTCAACTATTAAAATGAGGATCGTAAAATGTCACCGCTTTTACTGAGTATAGTGCGAGGTGAGGGAGCTCTCTGCAGAAGGTTTCTCATATGATGGGTACATTTATCCGTCAAAACGAAAGTATAAAAGACTTTTTTTTAAGACTGTTGGCTAAGCTCGAAAAACCAGGCTTTGACGCAGAACGCAGAGATAAAGTCAGGATCATTTGGGAAGCTCTATCATTTGTCCTATCGGGTTTGGTTTGCACCAAAATGTTAAGTAAGAATGTGAAATAGTTGGGTTATCAAGGCACTTTTTTCAAAATACTGCTCACTTTTGTTATTAACTGACCGTAAATATGACACTAAACAGTTAATTTCTACTAATTTCCTAATTTTTTTAAGACGACAATTATTTGAAATTTCAAAATCGACTTTGATAAAGACACGCGATCATCCTTTGTGAACAGCCTCCCAAAAATGCAGATTTTTAGGATGAAAATTAAAGGTCAAAAAGCGGTACGTTTGTATTTGAAATTAGCTGGATTTGACGATCGAGCGTTTTTTAAATGGTCTTTAACATTGTAAACAAATTGGCCCGAGCTTGGCAAACAGTCTAAACTACATGCTAGTGTTGTGCCACGTGTACGTACAGTTACAAGCCCACCAGTACTGTCAAGATAACGGTGATGCCCTCGCAGTGTTTATCTATCTAGTCGACTGTCAACTGAAAGTCAAGGCCACCCCCTGCGAATTTACTCTGTGATAATTAGCTTTATAGTGTTACGTCCCCTGATAAGGCAGAAGCATTCATTGAAGCAGCTGTTTGCCACGATTGTTGCACGCTCGCCATTAGAACAACATTCAACAAACAATATTTTGTGAAAGCTAATCGGCAAGTTTGTTGTGGGTCGTGGGCCCGTGGCTACATAATATAATAAGTATAATAATAATATAATAGGCTTAGAGTAGCTCTTTAGGTGAATTTCGGTCGATGCGCTTGTAATATATAACTATCATTTTAAATTTGGACGAATGTAAGTAATACTAATTCAAAAAAGCCCAAAGCCAAATATTATAAAACAAATCCGTTGATCGTCAAATCCAGCTCATTTCACATACATTCTGAATCACTTTTCACCTCCCGAGAATTTCACCCCAAAAATTTGAATTTTTTGGGTGTTTATAAAGCGCGATCAGAGAAAATTTCAAGGTTTTAATACATATTTTTGTATCCTATACACAAGCTTCGGGAAATTACTACAAACTACTTGTTTGGTGGCATATTTACTATTCTACTAAAAAAGTGAGCACTATTTGGAAAATGTGCTCTGATCGCGCAATGCGCAATACACACATTCTTACCCGATAGATAGTACAAACGATAGAGCTTCCTAGTGATCCAGATTATACATACCTCTGCATTCTGAGTCAAAGCCTAGTTTGCTCGAGCCTCAATACTATAGGACGCTCTTTACAATCGCATCGATGAGGTGCGTTTTTGCCTTTTGGTCCCTCCTTCACACGATTATTTTGCTTCAAAGGGGGACCACCATACAAAAAGAAACAAGCCGTCGAAAACACCCAAATTGTTTTTCAACAGTCGTCATATTAGTTTTTGCGTCGTTCACAAATACGCTCATTACATCAACAATTTATCATAATAAGTGTATCTATTATAGGTCTGTGGATATTTTACAGTCACGTGCAAAGATAAGCACGTTTGGATTTTTACACCCTCGTCTCCTAGCTTTCATTCGTAGTCGTAGGATTCGTTTTGTCATTGCACATAGATGATTTAATTTGAAATAAGTTGTATACCAAGCATCAATGAGCTTTTCAAACAAATACTGGCTGCTGCCAACACTTGTTTTTTGTAAATTTTCCAGAGAAATGGTGAAATGTGCTTAAAATCACACGAAAATACTAATGCTGTGGTCGTAGTTTATCTATTTCCAAGGCTCTGTGAGTATTTAATTAACATCAAAAGTATCCCCCCAGTAAAAAACGCAGCTAAAACACCAAAAATGTACCTGATCTTTTTTTCTACGGGTCAATCGACATTTTCAATGATATTGAATGTAATAATGTCACTTTTATTCTTCAAAATTTAAATTTTTACATTACAATTTTACATTACAGGTTCTATTTAATTTTTATTTAATTTCATTCTTATACAGATAGCTAAAAAGCTTTCTGTGTCTGATGTTCCAAAATAAATGTAAATGTCTCGTAAAGGTTTTTTATTTTAATTACAGTCGCGTTGTTGAAAAGCATTTTTATATTATTGAACCCTTTGTAAAATTAAATTGCGCCGTGTGTATGCCTGCGTTATAGGCCTATGTGTTTTTGCGCTTGGGTTGGTGAACAGATTATTTCCAAGTGGTTTTACTGTCGCCGTTCCTTGGTTCTTTGGTGTATTCTTCTGTTGCTGGTATCGATAACGTGTACGTTCGCTTGAAGCAGCGGAACCTCGGGTATCAAGACTATCCGTGCATATGGTAGAATGGTAGGGAATATCAAACTCTTATGTACAAGGGCTGAATTCCGAGAAACATTGGAAAATATTTCAGTCAAGATTACCGGACCGACCTAATACAACGACGAACTAATGATACTAATGAAACTAATGATATTTAATAGATTCCGGAAATAAAACACAACTTGACCGGTGTATCACTAATAGCATTGAGTATATAACTATAGTAAGCTTGTGTAGCGTTGACTGTCGGATGAACAAAACCATGCTTTATTGAGTAATCGCAATGGATTTAGTGACTGAGTCTGGAATCTGGATGACCTCGAAGCTCTACCGTCTGCCCTATGGGGTTGTAGTTTGCACCAGTATGTCAAAAAAGAATGTGTGTATGGCGCGATCAGAGCTCATGTCCAAAACATCGCGTAATTTTTTGAATACCCCCAAGTAGGAGACATGTCAAAAAAATGTTCTCTGATCACGCTATGCTTATATTCTTTGCAAACAACGTCCTATAATTTCAAATTTTGGGTTGTGAAAATTGGAGGTAAAAAAATTATCCAGAATTTGTGGAAATTATATTGTTTAATGTTGGCCTTCATTTGTACATTTGTAAAATTGGTTGGTCCTCACTTAGCTTTTGTTATCGCTCTGCTGTTGCTAACGGGCCTTCTAACTAAGCCAGGTCTGTGTGAAGTGTTATGTCAGCATTATCCACCTCTGGTAGCCAGGTCATTTGTAGGTCTTATTTTCTTCTCCACCTGTGCTGTGATTTACGACGCCCAGTTTGTGCGACCTACTTGTTTATGCCATACCGAGCTGCGCGATCGCCATTTCTATGAGATAATCATTCATCTGGTCGAGATCAATCTGTGATCTCGTCGACATCCATACCAATTAAACTCGGGAGCGAGAGAGAGAGAGAGAGAGAGAGAGAGAGAGAGAGAGAGAGAGAGAGACATTGTTTACTGCGTCGCTCCGAAGCAAAGGTGAATTACACACAATCATGACCAGCATGCCATCATATGGAGCAGGCTGCCTTGTTTGAGATGGTGGTCTCTATACTTATGCTTTTATAATGTGATATATTCGATTCCCTGATCGTATTTTATAAGGTTATCGTCATATATCAATTTATCGGTTATTGGATAAACGATCGATTATTGATTATTAATCGATTGTTTATACCTTACAAAGATTTAAAGATATACATTTCATGCAAAGGATCGTGAATTATACAAAGATATGAACCTTGTGAAAAATCATATAATTGGTTTTACTCAAACTAATAACTACTTTAAACATCCATACCCTTCAGAACTTCTTGAATACGTCTCAAGATCTCTTCAGTATCCAGACCTTCTAAATAGAAACCAACCCATGAGCATTATATAATATATAAGGGATTCCGGACATAATATTATGTATATCATCTATGTAGAGAATAAAAAAAGTGTTCCTAATATTGATCCTTAGGGTACTCCACAAATAAGATTGAATCATTGAATGCATTTGAACTGTAATGTGCAAGATTGATACACATTTTTCGTTTTAAGAAGTAATTTGACGAAATACATGAGTACACGTCGTTGTACTAATCTTGTGAGTACACGTCTTTGTACTAATCTTGTAAGTATACATCATTGTTAGAACATGCTACGAAAATAACACTGATCTTTAGACCACATCAATAACAAGATATTTTGAAAAGTGAAAATGTAATTAAATAGATTTTCTCGTTGACTCTGAAACGACGGGAAAAGACTTCCAACAGTTTTGTTTCATTGTTGAATAACTCACACACTACTAAAGAGATTTTAACTGAACCAGTTGAGAAAATGGAAACGTGCCTGTTCATACACGAGCTGCCTAAAAACGTAAATTTTAATACCAAACAGCTGAACGCAATCTGACTATTATTATTCAGCTATTTTATTTTAGGGGGCATCAAAGCTTCTCTATATGCATAGCATTAATACTTTCCCGTTCGTTCGTCTGTATGTGTGCGTGTGGGTGCGTGTGCGTGTGCGTGTGCGTGTGCGTGTGCGTGTGCGTGTGCGTGTGCGTGTGCGTGTGCGTCAGCAGCGTCACTGTGAGACGCGTCTCACGATACACCCGACAACGACCTCCGACTGACATGCGTATGTTTGGTTGACATTGCCCGTCAGCGAAGATGATACATAATGTTTTTACTGACCCTTCATGGTGGCGGGACTAGCTTTTTAATGAGTTTGTTAACTCGGCACCTCCAACAAATTATAACAATGCTGGATAAGATTTTATTATATTGTTTTCTTCTTAGGCAATCTCTTGATAAAGTAGCTTCGCTCACTATTTTGGGTACTGCCATACTCATGCTTGTCATTAAATAACAGCCAGTTTGTCTCGTTGGTGACTGATTCCTTTATTTATTTCTTAACGCTACGGGAACTTCCCTTGCATCCCATTGCAGTTCTCTAGCCTCTATATTCCCCTTTTCATCGACAGAACAGTGAGAACTACAGCTAGTACATTAATAATACTGGAAAGTTATAGTATAGATTATTTTCAGATTCAAAGTATTATATTATGGGTACTTGTTCATTATCGGGACCCCCCGAAAAGTAAGTTAGTGGGGGGCGCCATGGGGGGGCTAGCTGACCACGGCAACGCGCTTCAAGCCACCCCCACCACCCATCCCCCTGGCCCCCCACTAACCTACTTTTCGGGGGATCCCGATAATGATCAAGTACCATATTAGGTAATAATGTTCCAATCTATGGTAGTCTGGAATTGAAACCTGTGTGAATGATGTTTGGCAACATGTCTCGTGGAAACCGTACAACTCGTAGTCGTACGACGTCAATCGAGTAATGAGACAAACCTACGTCACGCAGTATTGTTGACCGAAACGTCGATAAGATAGACTAGAAGGAATGGGAGGATTGATCTCAAGTCTTGACTACCCAGGTCTGCCCGTCTTTGTTACTTACGG
>JAMZAV010004903.1:0-48441 GCA_024449915.1 Sweltsa coloradensis
GCCCCCCTCCATGCTTTTTTTCCCCCAGAAAAAGGGATCCTCACGCCTGTGCTAAAACCTCCCATCTGAAAGACTTTGTTACTGATTAAATCATGTATCTTAAAAACGCTAATTGATAAATTTAATTCAAATCATACTTGTAAAAAAATCCCAGAAGGAGGGGTGTGATGTATGAACATTTGAACTACCGCCTAGAGCACTGCAGTGTAGTGGAGCTCTGTGTCGTGGGATCTGAGGGGCGGTGGGTTAGTAGTTGCTGTCTTCCCCGTCTTGACTTGCAAGGAGCGATGTCATGTAGCCTAGCATCCTAGTGATTGTAATTGTATCTATTTCTAATAAAGTACTGTTAATCTTATATCTAAATATCGAGTGATGATTCATATGGCGCCCTCATAACATATACATAACAGCCATCATTGAGGATGCTGTTTCGATTGTTCCGTCTGTTTGGAAGGTGTATCGTCGAGAGTGAGCCTTGATAGGCAGTGTTGTCCACGTGTCAGGCAGTGCTCGCTTGGATTGTGCATCAAGCGCAGGTCTGTCATGCGACAGTACCAAGTTTAAAGGGAGTGGGGGAGACGAGCATGTGGTTGTATTTGTAACCACATGCACTCCTGTTGAGTTGGGAGGTTGAGTAGCCTGGGAGGATGTTGCTTGAGTAAGCGCGTGGTTGTTATTTCGAACCGACATCTTTGGGATGAGTAGTAGTACACTGGATGTGTCATAGATATTGAACACCTTGTAGGCTAGATTAGCAGTCTCCTATACCTCCGCACAGGCGCGAGCGTAGCAAATTGAAGAGTCAATCGGCCAAATTCAAGATGGCGATTTGACGTTTTAATTTATACTTTTTTTATGCAATAAAGTATTTTACTGGATTGTTTGATATGGTTTTAGCTTGTGCAGCATGGTATTGAACAAACAGAAACAATACGAAGTTATTACATAAGGGAATTTAGTAATCATTCGGTGTTAATGGCTAGAATGCTCACCTGTCAACCTGGCGGCAATCTTGAGAACTATTTGGGCTACAAATCGCTCCCATTTACTTAACATGCAAACTGGAATTTCAAGATGGCTTCTAATTGTCACGGAAGTGGACCACTGACTGCATATCTAGCCTGCAATAGGTGTTCAATATCTATGGGATGTGTGATGATCAGCGCGTAGGCCACGCAAGCGAGCTAACTGCGCTTGCGCGGCATGACGAACTATTGATTTGGTGGAGTACAGTCGGTGGAACATTATGAAACACACGGCTAAAGCCCCTTTTTGGTGGCACTTGGAGATGGGACTAAGTACTGTAGAGGCTACGTCTGTGTACCAGGACCCTGGTATGAGCCCGGGGGCTCTCGAATTTTGCTCCCGACCCTGGTGTGGGTCTAGGAGACCCTGTACACTACGTGACTTCAGACCCAATCACTGTGGGGGAGTGAATGCAGTCTCTCTAGTACTATGAAATAAATAAATTTGGTTCCTAAAGCACAGACTTATATAACCTTTTTAGCTCAGCCAGAGGCGATATAGTTGATTTACAAGCGCTATATGCGCCAGGCTTACCGTGAAGGGTACACAGAGATGCACAGAGTACAGAATGTATGGACTGTAATCGCACACGTTCGTTCACGGCCGAGGTCGGAACGAGACTGCCACAATTATTAGGTGGTTTGTAATTATAGATGGTCATTTAGTCAGGTGGCTATATATATTTGTGTTGTTCTATTTTGATAATTGTTTTCAAAATAGTAATTGGTTCTAAATTATTTATACATGGTATAAATAATATGATTGAGGTTGATAGACGTAAGTCCATCTTGGCCGTCGGACTGTGCTGTGTTTTGTTGTTGTTTGTTAGAGTATATTATATTTGTATTATACTGGGTATAAACATATGGAGGGTAGGGACTGCGATAGTATTTGCCGAGATTTCGGTGGTTTATATGGTAGTCCCGCGGTCTCATTTGTCATTTCATAGCTTGGAAGCTGTGTGATGGTATTGTTGATTATTGATTTATCGATTGGGTAGTCTATTTATTGATTCTTGCATGGTGCAATTGAAAAGGATGTGTTTGCTAACAAATAATAAGGAAGTATTGCAAGAGTGTTTTTTATTACTCTCTTGTGGTTGTATCAAGGTCGTGGGTTCGATGCTTTGCGTGTGTTTTTCGCACGTAAAGGCAGGTCTCGTTGATGTATAAGAACGTGCGCGTTTTTTGTGCAGCGCCTACAGAGCATTGTACTGCATATAGGTGACGTCAGCGCTTTGCATTTCCGTTGTTGACAGTCGGTGCGCGGAGACAGTGACAAAAGTAGGGTACACACTGGGGTCGCAACCTGGTGGGTGTCTTGTGGGTGTGGTATCTGTGGTGTTGAATTGATAGGGGTGTCCCGATGGATAGATTTAAGGTATAGGTTTATTTCACTTTAATATAGGTTCAGCCTTCAGCTAGCAGAGGTACCATGGAAATTAGGTTTATTTTTGTACCGTCACAAGTACACATAATTTTAAGGTAGGCTTAGTGAGTATAGGACATCCCTATGTTTGGTTATTCTTTTGGATATATCGAAGTTGTATTGCATGGTTTGGCAGATTTTGAAGGTATTTCTCTGTCTCTTTCGTATTCATTGGTAACGTGGGGTGCTAAGTTATTGTACTTTGTATTAAGGTTTGGCAGTTTTTCGTTTGGAGTGGGCTGATTGTCATGTGAACGCAGGGGTACTGTTTTCAGTCAGGAAACCTGTGTCGGGAATTACTCCGCGGATTTTGCTATGTATGTTGGCAAAGTTGAAACACAGCTCTTGTGTATGCAATGCAATACCTAGAACATGGGTTCGGCCTGTTTTACAAAATGGTGAAATCATGTGCACTAAATTAATTTATAAATTGAATGTTTTCTGTTTCGAAATTTAGTATACATGGGTAATTATTTTTGGAATAATTGTCATTGTAAATGTAATTTGATTTTTCATTTTCTAATTATTTTTGTTGAATATTTTTCTCGATAAAGTTTTCAAATTATTATTTGTTTACATAATTCAATTCGGTTCTGTTAAAAATGGTTTCATTTGTTATAAATACAATTAGTCAGGCGGCATACCTGGAGATATCCACGGAATACTTCAATTTTAGTATAAAAGCATGAAATTTGGCATGATGATGACCTACCTACTGATGGTTCAAGGAATTGGAGCCAATCGAAATTTACCCAGGGACCCCTCAAATCAAAGATGCGTCCAAACATGGTCTAATTTTTTTTAAATTATGGTCCTATGTTATTATTTTTCACTTCACGCACGTACTTTTCAAGTACTGAATATAAATTTGAGGTTCAATTAACTTTTTTTAATCAGAACCTCTTTAAAATTTAAAGATGGCGGCCAAAAAACAGTTTGTCATTTATTAACGGATTTGATTGAATTTCGGTTTCTAGACGTATATTGAGCTGCTAAGTATCATTTTGAGGTAAAAAATATGTTTTGTGACATTTATTGGTCACATAACCCAAAAAAAGTTTAAAAAAGGACGAAACAAGTTTTTTGAAATGTGATTATTTTCTTATCACTGGTAGCCAAACCTGATAAAAACACACTAGTACGTATTTAACATTAATAAGTGTTTGCTAAATACTTTACTACTGGGTTTTTTATCAGGTTTGGCTACCAGTGATAAGAAAAAAATAACATTACAAAATTTTGTTCGTCCTTTTTCAAAGTTTTTCTGGGTTATGTGACCAATAAATGTCACAAAACATATTTTTTACTTAAAAAATTATAGTCAGCAGCTCAATCTACGTGTAGAAACCCAAATTCAATAAAATCCGTTAATAAATGACAAACTGATTTTTGGCAACCATCTTTAATTTTAAAGGGGTTTTTCTGTTTTAAAAAAAGTTAATTTGAACCTAAAATTTATATTTAGTACTTGAAAGTACGTGCGCAAAGTGAAATGAATAGCATATGATCACAATTAAAAAAAATTGGGCCATATTTGGACGCCATCTTTGATTTGAGGGGCCCCTGGGTAATTTTCAATTGGCCCCAATTCCTTAAATCATCAGTAGGGTATGTCCGATCATCATGCCAAATTCATGCTTTTATACAAAAATTGAAGTATTCTCCAGGTATGCCGCCGACTAAATGTGATGACAGAAGGCGAGGTCTACTTTAGCAGGCGTGAAAAGTTATATCGCAGTGTCAGGAGTAGGCTTCTTTATACTGCTGAGCTTGTCAATCGTCGGTCATTAAGCCTTGTGAGGCACAGTCATTTAAATTAACCTTGAGATTTTTAGTGGGTCGGCAATAAATTAATTTTGAGTTCATGAATGCAGCAGAGGTACAAGTTCAACATTTTTTTTAATGTAAGCAAAGTGCTAACGTGGGTTCTATCTGATTTGGAAAGCGACATAAAGGTGGTAAAAGAGGTGCGAAAATTCACTGTTTTTTTTTTTCTTTTCACGTAATAAGTTAATTTGGTTAAAAAAATATTATATAATATTTGACTTAATGTTTCAGTGATGGAATTGTCTTGATGATTGTAAATGTTTCAATTGGGCGTTATATTATTTATCTATTCAATAGGTTTGTTCACAGTGAATTTGTTTAGTAAATTGATGACAAGTAATTGTTTTTGTTTTGCAACTGGAACTAAATTGTAAGGTAACTTCACTTAAAATTCATGAATTATTTTTCTTAATTGTATAATGGATAAAGTTTTCTTATTGATTTTAAATGTTTATTTCTTTTCAGTTCAGTGAATGTATTGGGTCGGGATTTTATCTAGTAGAGGGTTGACGTTTATAAATTTCTCAATGTAAATTTATTAAATTTAGAATAGTTTGGTTGTTTGTTTTTTTTGCTGCTGTGGCATATTCGCTTAGTTACGTGCGCTTATGGTTACGTAAAACTGTTTCTTGTTATGATTAGTAATATGAGAAAGCACGTGGCGGACGAGTTGTAAAACGTTTGTGGCCATTGGTACAAGAACAATCTGCTGTTGGATTTCATTCATGTTTCAGACGGAGCCTTGATTTCGCAATGGTTAACGAGTGATGGGGGAAACGGCAGTACATGCCTGCTGAAACTGACGGACCGTGGGAATTTGTCCATCGCGTCACGTCAACACTGTCGAAGGGGGCACTGCACATAAAATCTAAACATTTAAAATTTTGGAATTGACAGGATTTTCCACATGCATTTATTAGAAAGGCAGTATTCTTAAAATATATTGTTTTATTTCTGGTTTTAAACACAGGCAGTTAAAGAACTATTTTATTTTTTATGTTTTGAAATTATATTTTCATTGTCTTGTGTATAGACTAATATAGTATTTTACAGGTTTTTGTAATAAATTGATTTAGTATCCGATTTACAGGAATTGGTTTTGGGACTAGGAAGTTTTACTGCAATTTGAAAACTTTTAAGAATAGATCCTGATTGTATGCTTGAGAGGTATAAGCTCGTGACTTGTATGGTTTGAACGTGGAGTTTTTGAATTTAGTTTCTTGTTTTGTTTTATTCTCTCTTCTCTAAATTAGGTTTTCAGCT
Source organism: Sweltsa coloradensis (assembly GCA_024449915.1). Taxonomy (NCBI): domain Eukaryota; kingdom Metazoa; phylum Arthropoda; class Insecta; order Plecoptera; family Chloroperlidae; genus Sweltsa; species Sweltsa coloradensis. The sequence continues at coordinate 5,545 of JAMZAV010004903.1, forward strand.
ATATGGACTCTGGTATGGTATGATGATGTTTCGACTTGATTGTGGGAAAAGAGGAACGAAGAACGGGAAGAAGACTTAAAGTTTGAAGAAGATATTAAATTTGCAGGGAAAATGGAGACACATCAAGAGAGATAATGAGGTGACATCTGAAGAAACAGCTTGATTATCTAGAACCAGTACTGATATGGAGGAAACTCAAATCCTGAAGGCAGTCAGTCATCCTGTATTTGGGGAATGTATTTTGCAGAGATCTTGTACAAGATTGGGGTCGAATCTTCTATGGGGGCGCGAGATGTCATGTAAACGGGGTGGTTTACCCTTGTAACTAGCAATGTCATGATGATGGTTGGTTCGCGAGTGTTATGGTTTTTCATTTTGACGCAATCACTGTAAACAGCGAGTTTTTTTGGTTGCATTCAGAGGAATGTGACGATTTATAAGCATTCGCCTAAATCAAAACAGCTGTGTTATTGTTGATTGTTGGGAAGAATGCGTGCGTGGCGTAACATGTTTTACTGGAATCGGTATCGAGGTCAGAGGGGAAAGAGTCCCCTCTCTTCAACTCGGGGACGAGGGGGGAGGTAGGAGAAGACACGTGTGACCGTTTGGACATGGGAGGATCGAGGGAGGTCGAGAGAGGGGATGGTGACAACGACCGGGGAGAGTGGCCGAAGTCAGGGGTTCGAGGCTTGTTGGTGACCAAAGGGCGAGGTGATGGGGGAGTGTGCTCCGACCTGCGACCAGACCAGGTGTTTGGTTCGGGAGTTGAAGACAGACCGGCGAGAGGGCTAGGTGCCTATCCGGGTGTCGAACCAAGAGAACACGTCTAGAAAAACGCATGGGCTAGGTGCCCGGGATAAGCGACTACAGTGTTCATTGGAAAGCGACAGACTAGGTGGTCCGGCTTCGGAAGCAAGGGCTTCAACCAGGAGTGCGAGACACAAGAAAGGGGACCGAGGACTTCCGCCCTACAAGAGGTGAAGAACGAAGAGCCAAACATCACCGGCTGCTGGGGGGTCTGTGACCGAGGAACGACACCATCTGTCCCAGAGTCATAGAGGGAAAGAAAGCTAAGTTCATTTAATTATAGTAATGTGGGTAATGCTAAGGGATACGAACCCACTTTTCAGCTGAGTACAGGGTATGAGCTCACCGATCCCCAGGCGAGAGTAGGCTGATCATTTATGTCTATTGCTAATACAGTGCACCCTTCTTTGGGATTTATGACTCTTATTACACGGTCACCACTGCCCTAAGAACTCCTCATTCCAGACTCTAGATTAGAGACGATCCCGGTCACAAGTATATCGGTTGTCCCTGAGAACTAAGCCCACAATAACATCTACTCCGGCATTAGCATCCATGCTTAAAGGGGGTGACATCCGCTAAACTTGACAGTATCGTCCGCACCTGTTCCAAACTTTAGTACGGACACATTAGTCATGACTCATCTCGCGCTAATGTGGTCTCCTCCCCTTTTTGCGTGCCCTCTCTGCAAGTAAACACACACTTTGTATCAGTGCGATGTTTTTCGAGGTCAAGCTGTCAATGAACGCTATGACACCTGCGACGATTGAAACGTTGTTTTAATTGCATTGTGCGCCCCGCACATGCGTTTCTCAATGTTCGTCTAAAAGTTCGTGTTCTGTGTGCCATAGCAACAAGCACCATTCAAGCTTCACACGGACTCCACCCCCTCCTCTGTTGAGGAAGGACTCACGCCTCAGGCCCGAGTCAGCAGCCGCCTCAAGCTCTCTCATGTCAAGTCCGGGCTTCGAAACCCACGCATCAAACTGTCCTATTGGGCACGATTCGCGCGCTCATCAGCGATGCTAATGGGATTTTGCAACCTTTCCGTGCGGTAATAGACTCTGGGGCACAGATCTCAGCCATCACTAACTCGCTTGTGCAAAGGTTAGGTTTGAAGATCCAACCTGCCATTTCACAACTCTCAGGTGTTGGATGCACATCCCCCCTCGTGTCCTCGGGACTGTACGTTGTAGAGTCGCACCCCGTCGCTTACTCAAACGTTTTATAGATGTCAATGCACACGTTTCTCTCCCCTATTGCCGGCAATCTGCCAACGTCTTCGTTGTCTACGGGCATCCTAGAACGTTTTTCGTGATCTTGATCTTGCGGACGATCGTTCAATGTGCCTGGCGCTATTGATTTCCCCATCGGCGCAGATCTCTACTCAGACATTCTATGCAAGAATGGTGACTCAGTCCGTGGTAGTAGGCCAGCCGCACTCAATACGGTTTTCGGATGGGTGCTGCTAGGGGCCAGTCAACACTATCAAACCGTCCTCTGGCCCCCCCATGTTCTTTCTTCACGGTCGCCAACCCTCCTTTGGATAGCACGCTCTGTCTTTTCTGCGAGTCTGAAGAAGTGTCCCCGACCCCCCTCATCAGACCCACTGGAATGCTCGCTGAAGAGCATTTTTTTCATACTCACTCTCGCGACACCCCTGGTCGCTTTTCTCGGTTTCTCTCCCCTTCAAGCCTGATTGTAAAATGCCAGGATTCAACCGTGACGTCGCGCTTAAGAACTTTCTCAGTCTAGAGCGTCGACTGAAATGTGACCCTCCGTACCAACTCAAGAACTTTCGTCGCCGATTCGGGCAGTCGAAATTCTCGTGAGCAACTCTCCCACCAGCTGGGCGCATGTGCGTCTGAAGACAACCCAGCTGATTGTGCTTCGCGGGGTTTTCTCCCCCTTTGAACGTTAGGGCACCCTTTGTGGCTCAATGGGTCCCCGTTCATGCGTTCTCCCCCTTCCACGTGGCCCTCCGTGGGTCACCTCGTTCGACCCCACCCACGACGTTTCCCGAGCTCAAACCGTCCCCCACTGTCATGATCAATCATGACCCCGTCGTTGATCCCTTGCTTGTTAAGCTGCAAAGCTTTTCTACGCTCTTGAAAGCGAAGCGCGTGTTCGGCCATGTGGTGCTATTCTCAAGAATTCTTCTCGCCCGCCACGCACGCCTTCGTTGCCCACTGGGCGCTCCTTCCGTCTGAGCTTTATGACGCAATGAATTTGTTTGTGCGGCTCACTCAGAAGCATTACTTAGTGACGAGCTTAAACGTCTTGTCAACCAACCGCTGGTCTTCTCGACTCTCCACTCTCCCAAGCCGTTCATCGACCCCGCGGGTTCTCAGGGTGGGCGGCCCGATTACACAACTCCTTGCTCCCTGAAAAAGCTTGTCACCCCCTCCTGCTCCCCAAAGAGGCGCATCTTTCCTCTCTCTTGTGTGATGATTATCACAAACCTCTTTACCTCTGGCCCCCGCACTTGTGCAAGCCCTCATCCAGCAACACTACTGGATTATGTCTCTGCGAGGTCTACTCCGACAACGTATTCGACGTTTCTTAACTTGCTACAAGTTTTGCGCCAAACTTGTTCAGCCTATCATGGCTGATCTCCCCGCTTCTCGCGCTCAGCCCTCCCCCGCCTTCTTCATGTTGGCACTGAAATATGCAGGACCTTTTCTGGGGAAGACGAGTACACGCCGTACGCCCCCGTCACCAAAGGATTCCCATGTCTTTTCATTTGCATGGCTACTAAGGCTGTCCATTTGGAGATGGTCTCCGATCTATCCACGGAAGCATTCCTGGCTTGTTTAGATCGCTTTCTTGCTTGTCGTGGCCCTTCCGGGTCACATAATTCCGACTGTGGGCGAATTACGTCGGTGCTGCCCGTACTCTCCGCGAGATTCATGCCTTCCTCGCTCTGTCCGAGATATCTATTTCTGATGCGCTCGCCCACCGTGCCGTTCAGTGGCATTTTAACCCTCCCTACGCCCCCAATTTCGTGGCCTCTAGGAAGCTGGGGTTAAATCCGCAAATTACTGCTCTGTCGCCTGATCAAGGACACCCTCACACCTTTTAAGAGTTTTCCACCCTCTTCGAAACGTATTGAAGCTGTGCTAAACAGTCGCCCCCTCTTGTGCCACATCATTTGACCCGCCGAGGGCCCCGACTATCTTAGCCCGTCCACCTGCAAATTGGCACCACTCTCTTAGCGCCTCCAGAACCCCGCTTTTCCCGCCGATGCGTCACCCCTCTCTCGCTGGCATCGTGTCCTTCAAATTTCACCAAACGTTCTGGACTCGCTGGTCTACTGAGTCTTACTACTCAATGCAAAGAGGAAAGTGGGTTCGCGCGTGTCCTAATCTCAAGCTTGGCGACGTGATTTTCGTTTTTTGGGAAACCCCCTTGTACTCCTCTATCGTAAAACCCCTCGCCGAGTAGTACAAAAATGTGCCCAGCAAGGACGGCACAGTTAGAGTGGTTTCGTCCCCTACTACTAAGGGAGTGTTTACCCGTCCGGTAAACAAATTGGTTACCCTCCCACCCCCTTAGTTTTTTCGTGTCGGACTTGTTTTTATATTTGTAGTTCATAGTTGTTCTCTGTTGTGTCTACTTAAAATGTATTCATTTTAGGTGGACGGTTATGTTCGCGCCGATTATTTTTTGTATTTTCGTCGCTTTGTTTAGTGCTATTTTCATTGTATTTGTCTTTTCATCTTTTCATTTTGGTTATGGACTCCAGACGTTTTGGCAAGTGATTTGGTCAGCCAATCACGTTCGTTTTTTTGCTTATCTTCCATTTGGATTCGCATATCGCTCATCCCTAGTTCAGTTCGCGACGGTCTGTCGTATCCGAAAGGTCGCTCTCTTGTTATCTAGTTCTCGCTCATACATGGGTGTAACCAATCCTCTCGCACTCCCTGCACTGTTTTCTGAGTGGGAGTTTTCGCCATAGCAGCGATATTAAGTTTCTGAACAATTCTTCCGGTTTCCTCTTCTCTACTCTTCCAACTGGCCAGCTCTATTTACCCCTTTTCCCATTTTCCCACGACGTCCCGTTTTACTGACGTCGCGACGCCACGTCACAAGAAAGTTCGCCAACATCTGAACCGCACGACGTCGTGGGGCAGCCCGTCTCAGGAAGTATCTGCGCTTTCATGTAAGTTCTCTTGTGCATTTATTTCCTATATTTCTTCCTTGTTCTCTTTGCTCTATAAAAAACTAGTAATTACAGTCCACTTAAAATCTAGGTAAAGGCATCTCGGCCTAAACACTGACCAAGGCAATTAATACATGCAAGGCTGCGGAGCTATCAAAGGCACACATGAAAGAGTTCTCTGAAGAAGCCAGGTCTGTAAATTATATTCCAAAAGACAGAAAACAGAGACATAATGTCGAACATAACCTCGATTCACCACGAGGTGCGCAAAACGCGATACGCGACGGGAAGTCGTCGAGGAAAGGGAACAGGAAGGAGCTACGTGGTCGACACGCGCAGCAACAGGAGTCAACTGGAAAGGCGTGGTTTTCAAGAGCAAGAGGCCCCGCCCCACAACAAACACTGTCCCTATTGCGGAAAAAATCATGCAGCAAGAAGATGTCCAGCTTATGGAAAACAATGTGATTTCTGCAAAAAGTGGAATCATTTTCAATCTCAATGCTACAAAAAGAAGACGAACATTCACAATGTAGACCTAAATGAAAAAAGTGAAAGTTATAGTGATAGTGGTGATGCATGTAGTGATAATAATCAAAGTGAAATCAATATCATAGGCCTAGTGAAGAAGACCAAAGACAATCAGGACTGGCATGAACGGATACAGGTATCAAACAAACCATACAAATATATTCATTTTAAACTAGATTCAGGCGCTCAGGCAAATGTAATCCCAGGAAATGAGTTTCTAAGAGTAAAAGGAAACCGAGACATGATTTCAGATTCTAAGACACGCTTATCAAGCTATGGGGGCACTTGGCTACCAATTCTGGGCAGATGTTTTTTTAACTGTACTTACAAGCACAATGTGTCTAAAGTTCTTGAATTTCACATAGTAGCAAATTCAGGGGCAACATCACCAGCCATATTAGGTTTACAAGCATGCCAGGATTTAGGCCTCATAAAAAGAATTGATAACATAACAGAAACAAAAAAAACATTCCAAGTGACCTAATAATTGAGTTCAAAGATGTTTTTAATGGTACAGGTTGTTTAAATACAGAACACAACATAACAATAGAGACCCTACAGTAAAGCCAGTAATACACGCAGCTAGAAAAGTTCCTTTTGGACTTCGTGAACCATTAAAAAAAGAGTTAATTAAGCTAGAGAAACAAGGCATAATAGATAAGGTTGATGAACCAACAGAGTGGGTAAACCCATTAGTAATTATAAAAAAAAACAATGGTGCAATTAGGATTTGTCTTGACCCAGTTCAGCTAAATTCAGCCATTAAAAGAGAACACTACCAACTACCCACTGTAGAGGAGATTGCGAGCCAGTTAACAGGGGCAACAGTTTTTAGCACTTTAGATGCAAATCAAGGATTTTGGCAGGTCCCCTTAACTGCAGAAAGTCAGAAACTATGCACTTTTAGTACTCCTTTTGGTAGGCATAAATTTAGGAGGCTCCCCTACGGCATCAAAAGTGCTAGTGAGGTATTTAAAAAAACATTCAAACAAAACTTTGATTACATCGAAGGTGTAGACATATTCATTGATGATATACTTGTCTGGGGAGAAACAGTTGAGGAGCACGATAAACGCCTCCACAAGGTCTTACAAAGAGCCAGGGAAAGAAACATAACATTTAACAGGGATAAATGGAAAATAAGGATCCCTGAACTGAAATACACAGGTCACATCATTTCAAAGGATGGTCTTAAACCAGATCCTGATAAGGTAACAGCTATAAAGAACTACAGAACCCCAAATAACAAAAAGGACCTTGAAAGATTCCTAGGAATGGTCAACTTTGTTGCAAAGTTCATACCAAACATGTCCTCAATAACAGCCCCACTTAGGGAAATGATGAAAAATGAGGTAGAATGGTCATGGCAGCATGAACAAGAAAGAGCTTTTAAGAAAATAAAAGGTATTATCAGCAGTACACACCAGGCGGGAATTTTGAAACAACACAACATGCAGACTCAGGTTTCCTTCACTTAAGGAATTATGCGATTTCCTTGACAAGAGGTCACAGACATTCGAGCTTACTCAGTCCAAGTCTGACAATTCTCAAACTAAAATAAACAAGTCTACTAAAGATACTTACCAGTCTAAGCATACGTATGTTTCCACAAAGACCAATAAGTGTTTGCATTGTAACAATGACCATTATTTGTACAATTGTAAATCATTTCGTAATCTGCCATTGTCTGACAGGTGGCATGTAATCAAATCTAAAAATGCTTGTGCAAATTGTTTTGCTACCAATCATCAAGCCAATGCATGCAAAGCTCGTAGCTACTGCAAGTGTGGTTCTATGCACAGCACGTTACTTCACGATTCTACAGATAAGTCTACTCATCAAGGTCCCTCTTCACAATATCACCCAAAAAGGTTCCCTAGCCCAGTTCAAACCATTTTTCTGAAGCCAACCACTCCCAGTGAAGTGGCAAATATATTGAAAAAACTAAGCACAAGACACTCAGCTGGGCTGGATGAAATTCCAGGATCACTCTTGGCAAAATGCTCCCACTTTTTATCTCTTCCCCTATCTTACATTATTAATGAGTCTATTTCATCAGGTATCTTTCCCTCTGATCTTAAAATAGCAAAGGTAATACCAATCTATAAGAAAAAAGGGAAAAAATCTGACAAAAACAACTACCGCCCCATCTCAATCTTATCGTCTTTTTCTAAAGTTTATGAATACATCATGCATGACCGCCTTATGGCACATCTCAATCATCACAACGTTCTTTCACCAAGTCAACATGGTTTCCTTAAACATAGATCAACAACTTCCGCTCTTTTCAGTTTCCTCTCACATGTAATATATTCCGCCCTTGATAAAGGAGAACAGGCAGTTAGCATATTTTATGATCTTAGCAAGGCCTTTGATTCAATTGATCACAGGACGTTTCTGTCAAAAATGGAGTACTATGGGATCAGAGGTATTGCTCAAAGTTGGCTTTCATCATACCTATCTGGACGCTCACAAGTAGTGGCTATCCGCACTGTTGACAATAATTTAACAGAAACAGTTCTCTCAGATCCTCAAAAATTAGTTAAAGGAGTCCCTCAAGGCTCGATATTAGGTCCCTTAGCTTTCCTCCTTCATGTTAATGACCTGCAGCTACACCTAACCGGTGGACTTCTTATACAGTATACAGATGACTTCAGTCATCTGCTAACTGCCCCCAAACACAATATATCTAGCTTTCCAATGATATTAAATCAAAAGGCTGTGCAAATGTCTCAGTACTGCCAGCAAAACATTCTTTCATTATCTCTTCCCAAAACAGTATACATGAATTTTCATACTCCCCAAAATATACCCCTGTCAAGCCTCTAATCCAAATTGGGAGTAACCACATATTCGCTCATATTCATTTAAACTTTTAGGATTAATCCTAACAGAGACTTTGGATTGGTCGGGTCAAACAAACATTGTTTCATCTAAAATTCTTAGTGGGTGCTATATACTCAGGAAACTTAAAACTATAGTCCAACCTCATATTTTGATTATTACATACTTTGCATTTATCCACTCCCACCTTTCGTATGGTGCACTTTTCTGGGGTGCATCACCTCATGCAAAAAGAGTCTTCATCCTCCAGAAAAGAGCAATCAGGATAATAGCGGGAGCTTCTAGAAAGCGATCTTGTCGGGAACTCTTTCGACAATTAGAAATCCCAACACTAGCATGTGTCCTGATTCAGTCAGCATCTCTTTTTGTTCCCACATCTTCCAGCAAAACACAACTGTTCATGATCACTTGACACGTTCCAGCAATTTAGTTCACATTTCCTCTCATAATCTTTCCCTTTTCTCTAAAGGTCCATACTACTTAGCATCAATTATTTATAATAACCTTCCGAATAAAATTCGCTTATGCCCATCTGACAATTCTTTCAAATCTAATCTTAAGTCCTTCCTGCTTAAAAACAGTTATTACTCACTTCATGAGTTTCTATCTGACGGCTCTCCCAAATAAATTACCTTGTTGATTGTCATTAATATCAATATTTACAATGTAGTAATTATAATTGTGTGCATCATGGTAAATGTAATTGCATTTTTTTTTTATGTTTCATATTGTATTATTACATTTATTTATGTATTATCTATAACATTTTGTTAACCTTAATTTTATTATCGCCTTATTCATTTCACTCCACCTATCTCTCTCTCTCTCTCTCTCTCTCTCTCTCTCTCTCTCTCTCTCTCTCTCTCTCTCTCTTCGCCACTCTTGGGGCGCGCGCTAACCCCGTCCGGCGACGATCTAACCGGATACTCTTCCGACCCGTCTTGAAACACGGACCAAGGAGTCTAACATGTACGCGAGTCATTGGGACCGCACTAAACCTAAAGGCGAAATGAAAGTAAAGGTCGCGGCGCGAGCCCGGCCCACAGAGGGGAGACGGCCGCGCTCTCTCTCTCTAGAGAATAGGTGAAAGTGTTATACTTTTACTCTGTATTAGTCAAATGAATAAAATTACTTACTTACTTACTTACTAAACCCATACTTCAGTTTTATGACATAAACAAAGCAGTAACACTTTCAGTCGATGCTTCACAAGAAGGGGTAGGGGCAGTCCTACTACAAGATGATAAACCTGTGGCATATGCCTCCAAATCATTAACACAAACACAAAGGGGATATGCACAGATTGAGAAAGAATGCCTTGCGATAGTGTATGGGTGTGAGAGATTTCACCAGTACATATATGGTATATCAGTCAAGGTCGAAAGTGACCATAAGCCACTAGAGTCAATATTTAAAAAATCGTTGTCATCATGCCAACACAGGCTCCAGAGAATGCGTATCAGGCTTCAACAATATGATCTGCATGTTACCTACAAAAGAGGAAAGGAGCTGTTTGTGGCTGACGCACTCGCAAGAGCAAGCCATGATGACAGTGATTTTCAGTTGACTGAAACTGAAATAAATTGTCATGTAAATCTATTAATAGATAACCTTCCCATCAGTAATGAACGAATGCTGTCATTCACTGAGGAAACTAACAAAGACAACGAAATGCAGGATCTCATACAAATAATACAAATGGGTTGGCCAGAAAATTAAATCAATCTGCCAGCTCATGTCAAACCATATTGGGGTATAAGAGATGAACTATCATATTCAAAGGGCATGCTTTTCAAAGGTAATTGCATTGTTCCTAAGGCTCTCAGGAGTGAAATGTTAAAACGATTACACTATAATCACATGGGAATGGATAAATGTAAAAATAAAGCTAGGGAACTTCTCTATTGGCCCCACATGTCCACACAAATAGATGACATGGTTGCCAATTGTGATACATGTCTACATTTTTACAAGTCCAATCAGAAGGAAACACTCATTCCGCATGAAATACCAGATGGCCCTTGGCAAAAGGTTGGTGCAGATTTGTTTCATCTGCAAAGAAATTAGTTTCTTCTTGTGATTGACTACTTTTCTAAATATGTGGAACTGTACCCTCTCCCAAAAATCACAAGTGCACATGTAATAAACTGTCTGAAAGCCATATTTGCTAGACATGGCATCCCTAAAGATTTCTATTCTGATAATGGAAGGCAATTTGATTGTGATTTGTTTAGGGAATTTTCAAAAGAATGGGGTTTCACTAACCACACATCAAGCCTCAGATATCCACAATCTAATGGAATGATAGAAAGGAACTTACAAACAATAAAAAAATGTATAAAAAGGCTATACACAATGGCAGAGATCCATATCTGTGTCTGTTAGAGTACCGTAACACACCACTTAGCAGCACCCTTGGTTCGCCCGCTGAGCTATTATTTTCGAGAGAATTAAATGGCATATCGCCCATTAAAAGTTCCTTGCTTCAACCTAAAGCAATTGATTTACAAAAAACTAAATCACACTTGCTACAGAAGCAACAGGTACAAAAACATTATTACAAAAAGCATGCAAATGATCTTTCTCCTCTCAGGACAGGCTCACAAGTGCGAGTACAAAGGGAAGACAACAAGTGGTACCCAGGTGTCGTTACAGACCATTGTGAAAGACCACGATCATATCAGGTATTGCTAGATAATGGTGGTACCCTGGAGAGAAATCGCAGATTCCTTATTCCAAATGGAACTATACCTCCTGTGTCACCTGATAAGAATTCAGGAAGTTAGGAACTTTGGAAGTGCTATCACACTTGGTGAGGAAGTTGTGAGGGATAACAACTTGTCCAACGGCTTACCTGTCGAGCCAGCTGTGGTGAAAACCAACAGTTTCCCCCAGCATCATACCAGATGTGGCAGGAGGGTTGTTGTTCCCATTAGGTATAAAGAGTGAGATGTAATAGTTTTAGATTTGTAAGAAGGGAGATGTAATAGTTCTAGTAATAGTTTTTAGTTTTGTAAGAAGGAAGATGTAACAGTTTTTTAAATTTGTAAGAAGGGAGATGTAATAGATCGATTTTATGGTCATAATCGATTGTTGTGGACCAATCGATATATCGAGTTGGTCTAGGCCAAGTCAGTAATGTAATGGCGTACCTTCAATAAAAACACGTATTCAATAACGTATCTTCCTTCTTATTATTTACGGTTATACCCATCACATATATTAAAGACTTACCTATGCTCTGCCATAAGAAACTGTCTAGCTCACAAGAGCATACAAAATATAAATTGGCACCCCGATTGCAAAAATAATCTAGACTACAATCTATTAGAAAATAAAGTAGGGCCTACTTCACTTCAAAATTAAATCTCAAACTTTGCTAGAACTAGAATGAACCCAAATAAACAAGTAAATAATGTTAAATAGTACAGTGATTGATAACTGCACTTTTTATGACGAATTGTGGGATTGATGCTTCAAATTCAAAAATGATTTGGATATAGGACCTTCTCAGATTTGTCCAGTGGGACGAATGGCCACTTTTTTACAAGATGGCCTCCAAACATTTGTGAACTTGACAGAATGTTGAAATTTGGTACGCACACGGGTGTAATACATTTTTTTTAACATGGCCACCTCAAATTTACACAGTGACACCAATGGTGGCCATTTTACAAAATGGTTGCCCAAAATATAAGAATCTCGTATCTTTTATGAAAAGAACGTTGAAATTTGGTACGCACACTGGGCATGTAGTAAGTAGAAAATGATGTTTTAATAGGGCCACCTTAAATTAACAGAGTGGCACCAATGGCGGCCATTTTAAGAAATTCTGCCGAAATGATACGTTATATTTTAATATTTTATCACAATATTTTTTTTTATATATTTATGCTGACGATATACTTATATGGGGGAAGTCATGGGAAGAGGTACAACAGAAAGTGGAGAAATGGAATGAATGTACGGAATAATTTGGACTATGAGATAAGCATTGACAAGAGTGAAGTGATGGTTATGGGAAAAATAAGAGGTCTGGGAATAGGACAAAGATTGTACTTAGAGGAGAAGAACTAGTAGAGACACAGATGTTTAAATACCTGGGCAGCATGATCTCCGCCGATGGCAAAATAGACGCGGAGATTGCAAGGCTAACTGGTATCGCAGAGAGTTTCTTCCAGTTATAGTCCGTGGAACAAGCTTCATCAACAATAAAAACATATTTTCAAAGCCGGAAACCAGCACCAAAATTTAGGAGGTGGTAAAATACATATTTTAGAATGTTATTTTCACGGGGGACAAGCTTGGTAGCAAATAAGTCACCTGTCATGGCGTCCGAAGAGATGGCCACCAAAATAATTGTTAACATTGCTGTAACTCAAGAAGTAATCATCAGATTTGAACAAAACAGGTTTGTTTTAATGGGTTTTTAATGCTCTACAAAAAATGTAATTGGCAGTTTTACCGCAAATGAAATAGTTTTAATTATATTTATTAATTATTACAATGTATTGCAATTATAGCACTTTTTATATAATTATATATAATTATTTATACGTTGAAATAGGTTGGTACAAAATTTTCACACTTTACTAAAATAACGTCAATTCATCCAAAATTGTTTATCCCGAAACGAAATTCCGGTTAACTTATTGATAAATTAATTAATAAAATTAAGTATTAATTAAATTCCAGTTAAAAGTCTCATATTCACGTACCACAATCACATAGTGTATCACACAAGAACAATATGACCACAATTGACTTTAAAATTATTAGTTTCAAAACTTAATTCCTATCACTTTCTTATTAATTTAATTAATTCAATTGATTCAAAATTATGACAATAATCTCAATTAATTGTGTAAAATCTGCACAATGTGGTCGACCTTGGTATCATTTTAAAGCTAGTTTTATGACGAATAATTGTATTGAAAAAAGAATTAATTAAATTAAATTATCCCAAAATTAGTTACATTTTTGTTAAATTAAACCACTTTTGGCATATGTATTATTATTTATACCTAAAACTCGATCGATTACATACAAATATACCACTTTACTGACATAATGCCAATGAAACCAAAATTTCATGTCCCGAAACAAAATTCCTATAACACAAATTAATTTTCCTGTAAAATAAGCTTGCAAATGGTTCCCAGTTTGGCTGTGTTAATTTTTCACTACAGTTGGTGAATAAATCAATTAATTTGATTCATTCATTGATTCAATACACGGAAAGTATCATGAACATAATTTTTGGGACTCTTTATTTTTTGTTTAAATTTTATACTTCTGTTGACATTTTGTATGTGCTACGTGAGTCTCAACAACAATTATTGAGAGTTAAGTTATTCTTCAATTAACTAGGGAAACGCCAAAGTCGTTGTTAAACGAGTGAGTGAGCCATGTGTTGAGTAGCCGGTAAAATTCCTTTTCTTCCCCCTTTTTTAGGCCTCCCTAGCCTATCATAGGCTACAGTGGAGCATTATTGCCTAAACTATGACTTAAACTTAAATACTCTATTATTTATACGAATATTATAATCAAAGTTAAATGCAAATATTCCCGCGTACTTAACACATGACTCTCTCACTCGTTTAACAACGACTTTGGCGTTTCCCTAGTCGAGTTGGCTAAAGCGCCCTTATAGCCCAAATGTGGGAGACGTGGGTTCAATGGTCGGGAAAGATTTTGTAATTTCTGGATTGTATTTATTAAAATATTTAACATGTTTTGAAATGCATATAACGCAGTGTAGTCCTACATCTGTGACAATACTATGGAAAACATAGCCAGTACGAAATACGTGAAAATATTGCAAGGTTTACTCAATCTACGAGCGGAATTCGGGGGTACCTTGACGTCCAACATTCGATTAACCTTGGACACGGCATTTCACAGCCAGCTAAATAACAAACATAAAATATTATTTCAAAATGAAAACCATTGTCGTTAAAATAATTTCCATACATTTCAACGTATTTTTCAGTTTTTTATTTCTTGCAGGTTTAAATCGTAACGGATTGTGCTCATTTTGTTAGCAGTTCTCAGTTACCTGGTCACGGATGTCTGTTTAAAATTTCAGCTCAGTCTATTTGGCCGTTCGGCCGTATGGGACCGGACAGACAGACATTTAACATACATTTGACATTTAACAGAATTAATCACGACCAGGCCCGATCGAGTAGCGTTGTAGACTACGTTCGCTGCGCTCACTCGTCTAATTACTTAATTCACTGCCTCCTAGATGCTCGTCGTGGCTCAACGAGGAGCCACGACGAGCATCTAGGAGGCAGTGACTTAATTAATCGGAGTGTTATAAGAATTTTGTTTCGGGACATGACATTTTGGATTCATTGGAATTATGTCAGTAAAGGGGTATATTTTTATGACGATCGATCGAGTTTTAGGTAAACATAATAATACATATGTTAAAAGTGGTATAATTTGACTAAAATGTAATTAATTTGTTGATAAATTAATTTAAGTAATTATTTTTTCAATACAATTCGTCATGAAACTAGCTTTAAAATGATACCAAGGTCGACCACATTGAATTAATTGAATTAATTAGAAAGTGATTGTAATTAAGTTTTGAAACCAATAATTTTTAAGTCAATTGACGACTAGAATTTTACCCGCCTCCTGACGTTACGAGGCAACATGGCGGAATGAGTTGGGATAAATCCTAATTTCCCAAGTTTACGTCTGTTGAACGGCGCAACACTAATCACGCTCTAACTCTTATTCTATTCATTATTTGGACAAAAGTTAAGAGGAATATCATTTATGCAAACATATCATTGCTTATAAAAGCGATTATTGTGAATTTTTTGACACAGCCGTTTACTTGTTATTACAATGTACGCATCATACATAAAAAATAATCAAAACGACTATAAACTTTCTCAACTTCAATTGACAAAAAATTACTGACCGGATTTTGACAAGACCTCCTTAAAAAATGCATCTGAATGTTTAGACAAGAAATAAATCAACTTTCTAGATAGAAAGTGCACTGAACGAAATTTTATAGCATAGGTTCATATGCAGTGTATGTATTTTTATGACAAATACGCACTTTTGACGTGCGGATGAGCCGTGTAAAACTGCACGCTGCATATTAACTTATGCTGTAAATTTTCGTTCAGTGCATTCTGTGTTTAGAAAGTTAATTTATTTCTTGTCTAAACAGTCTGATGAATTTTTTTAAAGAGGTCTTGTCGAAATTCGATAAGTAGTTTTTTGTCAATTGAATTTGAGAAAGTTTATAGTCGTTTTGATTATTTTTTATGTATGATGCGTACATTGTAATAACAAGTCAACGGCTGCGTCAAAAAATTAACAATAATCGCTATTATAAGCAATGATATGTTTGCTAAATAATATTCCTCTTAAGTTTTGTCCAAATAATGAATAGAATAAGGGTTAGAGAGTGATTAGTGTTGCGCCGTTCAACAGACGAAAACTTGGGAAATGAGATCTATCCCAACTCTCGACACTTGGCCTATCGATCGTTTTAAGCTCCGCCCATCACCAGTCGTCCATTGTGGTCATATAGTGGCATGATTTTAGATTTGAACCCGGACAAAATTAGGAGAAAGCTGATTTTTTCACGATCTTTCAAGAATGTTGTTTTATGAAACATACTTCGGGTCCGTCAAAATCCGCTTAGTGCGTTAGCGGCCATCTTGGAAAATGGCGGCGATTACAGTTTTTCACTAAAACTCAATTTGTGGATGCTGTATCTAGGGCGACGGTCGTTCGCCCGCAGCCAAGCGCACGCGACTGCTAGAAGGCGATGACTAACTCGACCCTGTTTACAGCTATCCGAGTTGTGGGGTTTTCAGCTATCTGCACACGCCGTCCCGAAAGATTTACAATCTTGAAACTCGGTATATGACCTGATATGTGGTCCATGACATACAAAAAAAAAATCAGCCCGATCCGATAGCCCGTTCTGTGTAAAAAAAGTGCGTAAATATCGACGATAATCGTCCGGCTGATTGGTTGGTTGGTTGGTTGGGGGGGGGGGGGTAGTGGATTCTGACAGAGAGGAATAAGAGCCTACAGAGAAAACGGTACATCTTAGAACTATGAAACTTGAACCACACTTAGATGTACCTCAGACTTACAAACTTCCGCCGAGAGACAAGCAATATTCCACCCCCAACACCCCCTAAATTATCCCCTAAAATTAAAATAATTCATAACTCTAACCCAAAATTGAATTTTTAGTCAAATTAGTTATTAAAATTATGTTCTTATGTATTTTAACCCAATCGGTTTATTCTCATTATATAAACCACATTTTGTCAACCCCCATCCCTAATAGTTTATATTATTTGTACCTTGATTTGCAGCATTCACCACGAAGGCACCTAATGAGTTATCATTATGAAATTTGACATGATGGTACATAATAATATGAAAAATAATCCGCCAAGAGGCAATTAAACGATATTCCACCCCCAACACCCCCTAAAACTGGAATAATTCATAGCTCTAATCTAAAATTGATGTTTTATTCAAATTAGTTATTAAAATTATGTTTTAATGTGTTTTAATCCAATCGGCCTTTTCTCATTTCCTAAACCACATTTTTTCAACCCCCATCCCTTATTGTTTATATTATTTTAACCTTGATTTCCAGAATTCACCATGAAGGCACCTAATGAGTTATCAGCATGAAATTTGGCATGATGGTACATACTAAAATAAAAAATCATTCGCCGAGAAGCAAGCGATATTCCACCCTCAACACCCCCTAAATCATCCCCTAAAATTGGAATAATTGATAACTCTAAACCAAAATTTTGAATTTTTATTCATGTTATTAAATTATGTTTTAATGTGCTTTAACCCAATCGGCCTATTCTCATTTCCTTTGTCACATTTTTTCAACCCCCCTCCCTAATAGTTTATATTATTTTTACCTTGATTTCCAACATTCACCATGAAGGCACCCAAATGAGTTATCAGCATGAAATTTGACATGATGCTACATACTAATATGAAAAATCATTCGCCGAGAGGCAAGCGATATTCCACCCCCAACACCCTAAATAATCCCCTAAAATTGGAATAATTCATAGCTCTAACCTAAAATTGAATTTTTATTTAAATTACTTATTAAAATTATGTTTTAATGTGTTTTAACCCAATCGGCATATTTTCATTATATAAACCACATTTTGTCAACCCCTATCCCTAATAGTTTATATTATTTTTATCTTGATTTCCAGCATTCACCACGAAGGCACCTAATGAGTTATAATCATGAAATTTGTCATTATGGTACATAATAATATGAAAAATAATCCGCCGAGAGGCAAGCGATATTCCACCCTCAACACCCCAAACAATTGGAATAATTCATAGCACTAATCTAAAATTGATGTTATATATGTAAAACAGGTGGTTATTAAAATTATGTTTTAATGTGTTTTAACCCAATCGGCCTATTCTCATTTCCTAAACCACATTTTTCAACCCCCATCCCTTATAGTTTATATTATTTTTACCTTGATTTCCAGCATTCACCATGAAGGCACCTAATGAGTTATCAGCATGGAATTTGGCATGATGTTACATACTAATATGAAAAATAATTCGTCGCGATGCAAGCGATATTCCACCCCAACATCCCCTAAATCATCCTCTAAAAATGGAATAATTCATAGCTCTAACCCAAAATTGTATTTTATTCAAATTAGTAAATTATGTTTTAATGTGTTTTAACCCAATAAGCCTATTCCCATTTCCTAAACAACACTTTTTCAACCCCCATCCCTAATAGTTTATATTATTTTTACCTTGGTTTCCAGCATTCACCATAAAGGTACCGAATGAGTTATCAGCATGAAATTTGGCATGGTGGTACATAATAATATGAAACATAATAATCCACGAGGAGACAAGCGATATTTAACCCCCACTGTTCCCTACCACTCTTTACTTTGGGAAAAACGTTATGTTGTATTTATTACAATTTTTAATATTTTAATTGCTGATTAATAAATAAATAAATAAATAAATAAATTTTATTTAGAGTCTACCCACTCAGTTATAGAACTGATTTTCAGTGGGGGACTTTAAATCAAAGCGACCAAGCCAACCTTGCAGGCCCCGACGCAATCGACGAGTGAGCGATAACCAACCAAAGATCGTGTATATATATATCCTGACCCCCAAATACAAAAATTTGTAAAAAAAAAAAAAACGGCAGCCAAGCTCTAAATAAATAAATAAATAAATTTTATTTAGAGTCTACCCACTCAGTTATATAACTGATTTTCATGGGGGACTTTAAATCAAAGAGACCAAGCCAACCCTGCAGGCCCCGACGGCTACAAGGTTATTGTTTGTACGCAATAAACAGTCTAATCTTCGCGTTGTATCTTACACCAAGTTGAGTGAACACGTCCAAGGATGTGACGTTGATGAAGACGCCACGATCGGACGAGTAGTTACGTTGCCATCCACTTTACACGAGTAGCCGCGTCATCGTAAAGAAAATTATCTAGACACGTTGGCAATTTTACGCGAATTTGGCAAGCCACACCTAATTGTAACATTTACGGAAAATCTTCGGTGGCCAGAAATTGTTGCTGGATTGACACGCCAAGGTGCGGATCCAATAGACAGACCAGACCTGATTGCTCGAGTTTTCGTCTAAAACTGGATTGTCTAATTCAACAATTGTACAAACATCAAGTACTTGGCATCGTATTGGCTTACGTCTACACTATACAATACAGCAATCAGGGCACACCGCACGCGCACATCATCTTGGTGATGTCTGACGGAGACAAGTGCACAACAACGGCCACCATAGGCCTCCGAAGTAGCCGCGCGCCGCGCCACCGTCGATCCCTAGCGGCACCCGAGAGGAGTTTAGAAGGTGACACGATTTGAAAATGGCTGGTGTAAACCATAGGATCGTGCTACATTGATGCACATAAATGTTACTTTGCGCACTTTATTAGTGGTTTGTTGGAAAAGGGGAGCTGCTATACGAACATTAACACTTAAATAAAGGAAAATAATGTAGATTTGTACGAAATAATAGTAGCTTTATTATTTGTTAACTTGTTGTACTTTCCCGCCAAGGTTGCTAGAATGCGGCAAGTGCACGGTACGCTCTTTAACCCAGGACCAAAATCAATATAATATTATTAAAATTATTGAATAAATAATGCATAGATCCTTATCAATAATAACACATACAGAATTACACGATTCTAAATACAGTGTGAAAAGAAATGTTCGAGCAGGCCTACAATTAGATGCATGAATAATATTTGCAGATGGCTATTCTGATTTTTGAAGGAGATTTGGTTCATTACAATAATAAGTACGGGATGCAGGTCATACAACACTCGAGACTTCATACAGGAAGTTGTCGGAACAAAAACCGTCACCAGCAATCCTGACGAAAAGTTTTGTTTTGTCAATATGATGAATGCTAGGTAATGAGTTCACTTAAATTAATTGCTCTAGTCTTTGGACATTCCTTTCTCAAGGATGACGTTAAATTGGGGTAGGACAAGTTGCCGCCCCCCCCCCCCTCCCCCTACCGAATTTCGAAAAATAATGTACAATACAATACATTGCTTGTACAGTACATTGTGCAAGTTTGTGCACAAAAGAGTTAACTTATTTCAAGAGATATACTCAAATGATTCGGGGGGGGGGAGGGGTGCTATCTTGAAGGAGTCAACCCCTATAGTTAATTTGATACCGTTTTAATAGGGACATTTAATGCATCGTTTGTTTGTAAACACAAAACATTCATTAATGCAAACGTATTTTCAAAGATGCAATGCACTCAAATTACTTGACGAAACCTTCACAATCGGTTGTAATACATTTCAATTGTGAACATATTTAGTGCATTGTCAGTGAATGTTTTGCATATAGGCTAATAGTATCTACTATCTTTATAATGCACGAAATTTTGTGATTTTTACTAATCAAATTCAAGGGTGACCATTGCATAATTAACCTAAGTTAGGCCTAATGGAATGCTGAAAAAATGTCTTTTGTGCACACTTCATAAACATAAATTACTGAGCACGGCTAGGTGATTGATGTCACTCAAAAAGGCTAATTTTCTTAACCCATAAAAAACGTAAGTTTAACTTATAACTATTGCTTATGTCAGTAAAATGGGGGGGGGGGATAAGAGTCGCCCCACCCATGTGTAGGTATGTGTATGTGTAATGTATGTAGGCCTATCTGGGCATTATGTGTCCACTGTCCAGTCTAAATTATGTAATGTCAATAAGGCTTTGCATGTCATGATCTCTAATAATTATTGTCGATGAAGGTTTTAATGTATTGTTCATGAATCATGACTTGCGATTTTAGACCTACATTTGTAGGCCTAGCTGAAATCCTAGGTTTCACTAAAATAATGTAGCCTAATTATAGTATGATTAATACTCAGGACATGTCTGTACTTGAATCAAACGCCTAGTAGAATAGTTATACCTCTAGTATTAATATAGTAGGCCCTTTATAAAAATTTAAGTTTACTCCATCCAGTCTTCTAAACCCGTCTACTTCATCTGTTAATTCGAAGACCAGTTGATAAATGCTAGGGTTTTGCTTGCTCTCGTATCAGTCACCACATCTAACAACACAACAAATACATCTACTTGCTAGTTGTACCACCTTGTACAAAGCTAGCGATTAATTTGTTGCCTCGCGCGTTTAAATCCGCATCTTTACCAGCCATTTCCCGTAGCACGCGTCACCTTCCCAGTTGACACACTTCTGCCGCTAGGGCTGCGCCACAGTCTACTTCGGAGGCCTATAGACAGGATAGTGTGTGCCGAGTTGCCCGACAAGAATACGGACCCGAACCTTTACCGCCTGGTGACTAGTCTAATGATTCACAAGCCGTGCGAAAAACATTCCCGAAACTCAGTGTAGAGTATATGGTAACGGCGAATGCAACAGAAAATACCCACAGTCATTTCGCGCAAACACTATCGTCGAATCGGGAACGGCGTTCTACAGGCGTCGCCAAGACGGTCGCCATCACGTTGTAGATTGCAGACGCGTTGCCGACAACCGCCACGTAATCCCTTACAATCCGTATCTATTGACAATGTTTGAGGCGCACTTGAACGTCCACGTATGCATAGGTTTAGAATCGGCGCCCTACATTTTTAAGTACGCGGCAACTGGAGTTTCGAGTTTTGCCACAATCGAGGTGCGTTCCGACGCCGTCAATCGACAAGACGTCGTGGTGCACGATGAGGTGCTCGACTACATTAACGGACACAGTGTTTGCTCTTAGAGGCCGCTTGGCATTTGTTTAAATTTGCAAATAGCAGCAGAACGTGTCTGTGATGACACTAGACATTCACTTGCCACATATGCAAAACATTTACTTTGAAGTTGGTCGCGAACGAGAAGCTCTAGTTAATTAACAAGTCTATTTAATAAGTTGATAATATAAATTGAAAAACTTACCTTTCCATTGCTTGGAATTCCAATATTGACAGGAGAAAACAATGAAACTCTAGACAATAACAAACTACACAACACCTCGACAAGAAAAACCAAATCAATCACTTGCATTACGAGTGCACGAGAGGTAAATAATAATAACATCTTTGCCAGGTAGCTTTTTAAAATAAATATAAATAATATAAATTTAAAAATAACTAATTGCCGTCTAAAACTAAATCTAAAAGTATTTCGGGATTGGAGCCCATTATAAATGTCGGAAAATCTTTTTTAGAAAAAAACAAAAAACTTTTTATCTTTCCTATAGATTGCTTTGGTCTAAACTTTTGGCGGTCGAATCTCGAGATTGACATACAAGGCGCTGTGTATTTGAGTAGAATGTTTATATTAAACGATTACCAAATGTAAACAAACCATTTTTTCACTACATTTTTTACATTAAAATCTTACTTTTATACATGTTGTTTGCATTCTGGGTCTTGTGTTTTCAATTGAATACATTGACAGAATACATGTGATTAATTATTTATCAACAGTTTGTGAATAAACTCGGGTTTTAAGTAAATACAGTTGTTTTAGTATTTTTATTTAAAAAAAAATTCTTGAAAAAAATCTTAGAATTTTTTTAAACGTTGACATTTGTAAGAAAAAAAAATCTTCATGTTTAAAAAACCAAACATAATTTTTTCAAACTATATGATTAAAATAATAGTCCAAGGCGAAACATTTCCGACTCTTTGTTTCATCGATAATTCTATTGTTTTTGGAATATTTAGAGTGTTCAAGTTGGACAGTTACAATCAAAGTTGTGATGGTGTTTACTTTCACTTTACATTCTCATCTCGTCATATTATAAGATGATTTTACAACAATATATTATTAACTTGGTAAAAAACTCGTTTCGTCGTCTTTTATCACTCCCTTGCGCTATTGAATTGTACAACCATCATTTATTTGTATTCAGAATTTTGGAAATCTTTTCTGGCCTCGCTCGTTGTACAAGGTTATATAAAATTTATTAGTTTATAAATAAATTCATCTAGTGTTGCATACCTCGTCTCATTTTCTTCATCTACATTTGGCCGTTGAAACTTTATACAACTTTAAAATCTTAAAAGTAATTAAATCAAAATCAATGCTCAACATGGGTTTACAAAATGACATTAAAACCTCCAATCGTAATACAATTGTGGTAGTCCCTCTTTAAACTTTTTACTTATACTTTGTTTTGTTCTCTTTTTACTTTTATCCTATTGCCTTGGATCGACGCCTTTGATACATTATTTCACGTTGTCTTCCTATGCCACTTGTAGAAGATATCCCGCAAACTTCTTTATACACTTTAAATTTCCAATTCCGTAGAGCTTGCGCGTTTTTTTTTACGCACCTCGTTATGACGAGAGTTCCGCAATAGTTTGTCATGTTTACATGAGCCAAGTACATGTGCAATGGTTTCAAACACACTACAGTGTAAATAAAGTAAAAAATATTTTCCAAAAGAGAATGTTTAAAATAAACAATTACGATATTACCTTTCACTTGATTGCTTGTATTTAATTTTTTACTATAAAAATTATCGACTAATTTATACTGAAATAGATATCTTGCATTTACATTTAATTTCTCGAAATCAACCTAGTTTGAAATTTTCTTGTTTCGTTTTTAAAATGTAACATTAAAAATATTATGTACATCATGTAGATAAAAGAAAAAAGATAAATAAAGATGCGAGTGATTTATTTATTAAATTGTTTTCGTAGTTTACTAAACTGAATCCATATAAAAAATCAATATAGAAAAATACTTAAAGCATTTTAAACACGATATAAATAATATAAATTTAAAATAACTAGTTACTCAATTCACTGCCCTATAGTGACTGCGCGCAAGTATTACGGGATTGGGGTTCTAGCCTACTAAAACAGATGTTGGAAAATCTCTTTTAGAAAAAAACAAAAAACAATTTTCTCTTTCCTATAGATTGCTTTGGTCTAAACTTTTGGCGGTCGAATCTCGAGATTGACATACAAGGCGCTGTGTATTTGAGCAGAATGTTTATATTAAACGATTACCAAATGTAAACAAACCATTTTTTCACTACATTTTCGCATTGAAATATAACTTTTAAACAAGTCAACTACGTTTCATGTCTTGTTTTTTCGATTGAAATACATTGTCGGAGCCTGTACGGTTTTATATTTACCATCGATTCGAGAATAAATCCGAATTTTTATTAGATATAATCAATTTTTGTATTTTATTTACGAAAAAAATTCTCAACTTAAACCTTGAAAAATTATAAAACGTTGACATTTGTAAAAAAAAAAAATTAACCTTGTGAAAAAAACAAACATAATTTTTTCAAACTTTAAAATTAAAACAATCATTTTAAATCAAAACATTTACGTCTCTTTATTACATCAATTTGCATTGTTTGTAATGTTTTAAAAATGTTTATGTTTAACGATTAAAAACAAAGGTATAATGATGCTTACTTTCACTTTGTATTTTCCTCTCGTCAATATGTGTAATTCATTTTCAATCAAATATACCTGCAATATGGTAATTAAAAATGCGAGAATTTATTGAATATTCACAATTTTGATTATCGGCTTGCATCTAACTTTTACTTCTTTTTAACCACTAGGTTGTATAACTTTTCAATCATTAAATATCTTTGATTCGTATTTAAAAATTTTAATTAATTTTGTTCGTTGTAGGTAACGTTATTACCTTTTTTAATATACTTGTGTCTTGTAGTATTTCCAACGGGTTTACAAACTGACATTCATTTACCTTTTGCATTTACTCTAGACATATAAATAAATAAACAGACAAAGCTTGACATTGTATCGTTTTCTTTATCTATAATTAACCATTGAAACTTTATGCATCTTTATAATCTTGTAACTGTTTAAATCAAGACCAATACTTATCAGAGGTTTACAAACTGACATTTATTTTCCTTTTAAATTTACCCTCAACGTGTAAATATATGGCTAGACAAAGCTTATTTTGTAAGTGTTTTTTTTTTTTTTGGAACTATTAAAATAATAAACTCATCATATGCTTATTACATTGATTTTAATTATAAATTAATTTGCGGTCCAAATTGCAATCAAAAATGTTTGTTATTAAAAAATAAAAAATAAAACCTTTTAATTTTACAAACAAGAATGTTTATATTAAACGATTACCAACCTTTTTACATGTAGTATTCGCGTCTTTTTGCATCTCGAGTTGTGTCTCATCTTTCTCGTTTTGTTGTACCGCATTAGAGGACCGCCAAGGTTGTTTATATTTAATAACTAATGCATAAACTACATAATTATTTGCTACTTGAACTATAAAAGTACTAGTTCAACATTGTTACATTTAAAATTGAAATATATATATATATATAATCTACATTACGTCATCAAAACACACAATGTTCCTCTTTTATAATAGTGTTTACATCAAAGACTTTGAAAATTTAATCTTTACATGTGTTGGTTTGGTCCACGTACAAATACTAGATTGTTTATGTTTAACGATTACGGTTTGATCTATATATAGACATTCGTTCATTTTCGTTATTCTAGTTTACTACTTACTTACGCCTTACTACTACTTTTACCAATTTAACAACATGCCAACAGTCTTTATATAAAATAATCTCTCCGTCGCACATTAGACGACGTGTTCATTTCTTCAATTACAATAAATGTCGAGTACACTTTCAAATACATTGATTAATAATATTTACACTAAACGATTACGAGTATAATACTTTTGATTTTAATATTGTTTCTTTTGGAATTACATTTAAAAACTTTATTGTGTTATTCAAATACAATTTTTCCGCTTTTATAATGTTATTTACATCAACTATACTTCAAATATAATCTTTACATGTGTTAAATTTGGTCATGTGCAACAACAAGAATGTTTATATTAAACGATTACGGCTCGACTTTCGCCTACATTTGCTCGTTTTCGTTTTTCAAATTCAACATTAGACATTTTCAAACATTTTCAGTTTATAAACATTTACCAAACTCTACTCTTTTGGTATCAAACAACCTACTCGTTTGGCATTAATTTCATTCCTTACATTACATTATAGTCTCCTCGTTTACAGTTTGTACTATTTTGTCATTAATTACATTTTGTCATTTGTCTCAAGACCAAGACTACATTCCCTCGACTAGATTGTTTATGTTCAACGATTACGACTTGGTCTTTGTATATATTTGTTCATTACATTTTACAGATTCAACTCTTGTTACTTTGCGTTTATTAAAACATATTCGATTTAATAACATGTACATCTGTTTATTGCTAATTGAATTTTACATCATTTTTAAATTAAACTTGATACAAAGTATATTGGCAAATTCATGTTTATACAGACTAGATTGTTTATGTTTAACGATTACGATTCTGCCTTTACCTACAATTGGTCATTTCCAATTTGCAAATTCAACTCTTGTCATTTTGCACTTCCCGACACGTTTCCAGTTCAATGGCATCTTCATTTATTTGAAAATAATTTTAATTCATACCATTAATCGACTACATTTCCCAAACAAGAATGTTGTTTATATTAAACGATTACGGTCAAACATTTGTGTAGATTTGCTCAATTGTCAAGTTTTAGTTTATTACTCGTTTTCTAAACACGTTTAAAACTCAATGGCATCTACATTCGTTTGAAATTAATTTGCATTTATACCATTAATCGGCTAAATTTTCCAAACAAGATCTTCATTTATTTGAAAATAATTTTAATTCATACCATTAATCGACTAAATTTCCCAAACAAGATTGTTTATGTTTAACGAATACAGACAAGCATTTGTGTAGATTCACTCATTAACAATTGTAATGTTGAAATGTAAAAATACAAATGTTTTTAAATATAAAAATTACAATTAGCTCCCTCATTTATAAAAAACAATTTCATTCATGTTGTTTATTACAAGCCCATCAATACATCTGTAGTAAAACAAACCGACCAAGCCAACCCAGTAGGCCCCGACACAATCGACGAGTATGAGCGAAAACCAACCAGAGATTAATATTTTTAATAGGAAATGTAGCAATCTGTAGTATGGAGAGTGCAAACACCCGCGAATCAACGCCAGAATCAACAAGGCCGATTCAGAACAACTCTGAAATTTATTATGTGCTTCGTTGCTAGGACGGCTCCAAAATCACCGTTTACCAACTCCTAAGACAAGAACTGATGGACTGAAGTCCAAATCAGAAGTTAAAAAACTTCTGACTTAAACGGGAATCGAACCCTGGACCTTCTGCATTGGAAGCAGATACGCTAACCACAAGACCGACGAGTTACACAATTATGCGTCAATGTGTTATAGTCCGGCCAACAAATCATTCACACAAAAACCCAAGACGACATTAATAACCATATTAAATTTAATAAAAACATTGAATATTGCCAACTAGTCCTACAGATTGTAATAAAAAAAAAGATGGTAGCTTTTGTTTCTAGACAATCTGTTTTAAACGCACTGTATCCACCTTTACACGTATTTCACATGTTTAAGCCTTGATATGAAACAAACAACAAAAAGATGTGATATCCCCCCAAAATACAAAAATTTGTAAAAAAAAAAAAAACGGCAGCCAAGCTCTCCTTCCAAAGTCTTCGGCTGTGAATGCTGTGAGATATAGAAGTTGAGCCAAGCATTTCATTCTTTCTCCCAAGTTTCGCATTGAAAAGAAGTAAGATCATTTCGCCTGTTGACGAGCGCCAAGCCAACCATTTTCGTGGTAAAAAAAGTTAAAATTTTAAACTCAAAATCATAAAAAAAATTACTTGGCTATTGATTTTGGTACGAAGACTCTAAAAAGTCAATGGCCAAGTAATTTTTTGAATGATTTTGAGATTTAAAATTTTAAACTGTTTTTTACCACGAAAATGGTTGGCTTGGCGCTCGTCAACAGGCGAAATGATCTTACTTCTTTTCAATGCGAAACTTGGGAGAAAGAATGAAATGCTTGGCTCAACTTCTATATCTCACAGCATTCACAGCCGAAGACTTTGGAAGGAGAGCTTGGCTGCCGTTTTTTTTTTTTTACAAATTTTTGTATTTTGGGGGGATACAACTTACAACTAAATGAAACACGTCTTTTTAAAGCTAACTGTATGGACAATTAATATACATAGCAAATTTAATGTTATTTATTATACTGAAGTAATAATAGGAATGAATCCGATCGAGATTATAATATATTTTCAAAATTAATTGTATTTTGATGTTTTGTGGCTAAAATAGGTACATTTTTCATATTTACTTTCCTATAAAACATGACGTACATATGCAAAATTGTACTTTTGTACGTTGAAAAGTGACTGACATATGAGTTATTGTGTCCGTGCGTGACACGGCGGCTGCTGCCTCTGACGTTGTGGAGCTCGCGCGCAGCATGGCTTACTAGACTGTAGTGAGTGACTCACAATTAAATGAAACACATCAATTCAAAGGTAACGTTATGGACATTTATAGAAATTAGAAGTTATAGCCTTTTTGCATTTATGAATTGCAACAAAGAATATTATTATTATATATTATACCTATTGAAGAGGTATGAATACGATCGATATTATAATATAATATAGAAATTACTGTATGATGATGTTTTGTGGCAAAAATAGAAACATATTTCATATTCATCTTTCTATAAAACGTGACGTACAAACTGTACAGAATATACTTATAATTCAATATATGAGTGCATATTAATCAAATGATAACACAAAAGTAGCGATATTAATGTGCACAAATGTGCTGAGAGATCTCAAACTGAATATGAAAAGTTTATTCAAAATAAACTTATTTTCGCTGATGATTAGTTTAGCTGACTCTTCGTATACTTCATTATTACCTTCGTCGGGTTCAAATTCTTCGTCAGACGGTTCTCCAGTATTAGCACTGTTTATTTATTTATGTTTATTTATTACTGTTTATTTATGTCGACCACTCTGTCAAGCCGGACACGCCCCCCAAGTTTGCTCATTTGCCGTATGTGAAATTTACAACAGATCGTATTAGTCGTTATCTACACAAGTTTCAAATCAAAACTGTTTTTAAACCACATAAGAAAGTAGACAAAAATCACTTAGGGGGAGCGGTATTTACAAAATACCGTGCAAGTGTGGCCAGGCGTACATAGGGCAAACGTGTAGGACTGTCGCCACAAGGGTCAAAGAACATCGACATCACTGTAACTCGTTGAGAGAAGACTTGTCGGCTGTTGCCAAACATGCCGTCGACAACATCAGCAATCCTGACCACGTGATACTATTTGATGGAACCCGAATAATATGCGATGGCCACGCCTAATCAGGGAGTCAATAGAAATAGCCAAATCACCTAACAACTTCAACGGTGACGTAGGCGGCTATAAACTGAGTAACTCCTGGGCCCCAGTCATCAAACTAGCATCCCGACACCACAAGGAACTACAACAACTACAACAGCAACGTGAACAACAACAACAACAACAACAACAACAACAACAACAACAACAACAACAACAACAACTGCAGCTACAACTACGTCGACGACAACAAAAACAACAACAACAAGTGTTGACGTCATCCTCTCCAACCAGGGGAGAAAACTACCCCCACTCCACCACGTGTGCCACCCCAGCCAATCAGAAGACATCGCCACGGAGGAGTGTTCGGCTGAGGCTGAAACAAACTATCAGCCTCAGTTCTCATGAATATGTTACCCACAGAGGTAACGAAACGTCGAGGTACGTACAATGTTTACTCGCAACGCGGCGAAATGACCCGAAACTCTTACACCGATGAATTATTATTATTATTATTATTATTATTATTATTATTATTATTATTATTATTATTATTATTATTATTATTATTATTATTATTATTATTAATTCAGCAGATAACAACTCAAAATTACGGCCTGATATCATTATCAAAGATGATACTTTAAAAACTGTGAGAATTATAGATGTTGCTTGTCCATTTGAAAATGGCGCAGATGCGTTCATTTTAGCAAGACTACGTAAGGAGGAAAAATACCGGGAGACTGCTAAGGTATTTGAATCAGAAGGATACTCTACCACAGTGGATGCCTTTATAGTCGGTAGTCTTGGAGGATGGGACCAAGAAAATGAACGAGTATTGCGCGCCTTAGGTATTAGTAAGAGATGTGCTACATCAATGAGGAAGAAAATGGTCAGCGAAACTATCAAGTGGTCTCGAAATATATATGTGGAACACGTGTCCGGCATAAGACAATATTCAGATTAGAAAGATAGTAAAATGATCTATGTTATGTACCGGTACAAAGGTGATATTTGCTAAGAAGTGCCAGTGGCAGCGCTTCACGACAGTTCGTCGGTGGCGAATACGCTCAACATAGCGTCATTACACCATTCAAGGTGATAAAACCACGGGTGGGAATGAGGTATTCTGAATATCATTATCATGGCAAAAAGATTTCAGTAAGCCCCACAAATCAAAGCGATTGGCAATAATTGCAAAACACTTTCCACACGATGAACTGTCTCAAAGATACAAATTTTACATTGATGACGAGATCTATGATGAGATCGCGTTTTACGAAGAGTTGATAATTGAAAATACGGACACAAAGGAGGAGTGCGGGAAAGTTACAATCAGCGTGAAACATGCCGGTAAAGACCAGCAATACTTTCAGATTCGCTCGTCAGCACAAGCAACAATCAACGGGAACATTAGTGTAGTGTCAACTGTCAAGATTATCAGTTGCGTTGACAGACATTTCGCCACGATCGAAGAGAGACGAAATGATTACTCTACTACCTCTGGATCGGGAGAGTTAACTACCTTCCCTGTGAACAAATATTGTACATCGTCAAGACAAGGACATCTATCACGGTTCTGTGGTGCAGCACCATCTCGTACGTAGACATCCAGGCTCTCCTGCTGCAAAACCCAACCAAGTAGATCCCATTCTCCGTCAGGTTCTTCACTGCCTTCCAATACAACCCGAAGTATGCAGAGATTTATGAGGAAGACACCCCTTGCGAGTATCACTACGAGAAACATGAATTTTTTACCCAGAACTGCGCGCCACATTCTCTCGGACCACATCCAGGCTCTCCTACTGCAAAAACCCAACCAAGTGATCCCATTCTCCGTCAAGTTCTAAAATCACAACCATTCGACGGAGTGCAAGATCCCTGTGAAGATACAGTTTCAGGACAAGAAACCTAACCATCTTAGTTCGATGACTACATCAAACTATGTTCAGAACCTCAAGCTGATCTTCTAATCATGATTATTGTAATTATGATTGTTTTTATTGTTTTTAATCGTGTATTTGTCTTTGAAAAAATATTTTAAATAAAATTGAATTATTATTATTATTATTATTATTATTATTATTATTATTATAATTATTATTATTATTATTATTATTATTATTATTATTATTATTACTATGTTAGCAATTTATAGACCACCTGATAACAAAACAAAACTGCATTTCGTGAGGGAAGTAGAGGGGTTTATAAGACTAAATGCTTCTACGCCAAATGTAATTATAGTAGGGGACATGAACTTAGATACACTAAATGACGAGGATATTAACATAATCACTTATAAAAATCTAATGGCTGTAAACGGTTTCTTTAATTGTGTCAAAGAAAATACCCGAGAGGAATTTAGAGAGGGTGTACTTTCCCAGTCATGTATCGACCATTTATACGTTAAATGTGCTAATTCACCCGTTCGCTCTGTAATCTATACCACAAAAATAACTGATCATTATTTAATAGCAGCTGACATACATGCACTTGAGTCTGAAATTACAAGCGAGGTTCCAACGCGAAAACAGTGTTTTAATGAACGAGTGCTAAAACAAAAACTTCAACGTTGTGATTGGTCTGCTTTATTAGAAATCAATGATTGTAATGACCTCTATGAAGCTGTTGTAAACAACTTTAAATCTTGTTATGTGGGTGCAACCTATCGCGGTGGCGCGAAAAAGAAAAGCGAAAAGAAATGTTGGATGACACCTACCCTCCTTATAAGCATCAAAGAAAGAGATAATCTATTTAAAAAGTGGAAAAATTGTAACACCGCAGCAAAATCATTGTACAGGGATGAATACAAATTAGCACGTAATTTAATAAACAAACAGATTGGACTGGCAAAAATAAATTTTTATAAAGATCAGATAAATAAATCTGATAACGAAATCTTAGGTAAAAAGAAAAAAACTCTCTGTAGACGAAGTAATTCACAATCATTTAGGGAAGCATAACAGAGATAAGGAAATAGCTGACAGTTTTGCGGAATCGTTTGTAAGAGAAGTTAAAGAAATTCAACATGAGTGTAGCATAAGTACGAGCCGCAATGTTAAAAACGATGCTGAGTGCCAATCTTTTTTATGCCACCTGTAAGTGAAACTCAAATACGATCTATTATACAGAACATGGATAATAATAAACAACCGGGTTGGGATGGTGTCAGAGTTCAAGACTTAAAATATTGTTGATAGATGATATAAGCCCAGTCTTAACCAAACTAGTAAATTTATCGATTGAAACAGGAACAGTACCGGCAAACTTAAAGATATCAATAGTTCGACCAATTTACAAAAAGGGAGATCATTTATCATATTTTAATTACAGGCCAATAGCACTCTTGTCAGTTATAGAGAAAATCCTGGAACGTTGTGTGGCCGATAAGTTGTCTGCTTATTTGGAAAAATTTAAAATCATTGATAGACTGCAGTATGGTTTCCAGAAGGGTAAAAGCACTAGTGATTTGCTTATCAAGTTTTCAGATTTTGTTAACACGAAATTAAATGATAACATGCATGTAGTAGCTTTATTTATTGATTTTTCTAAAGCGTTCGATACGTTGAACCACAGTAAGTTACTAAAAATGCTTGAAAATGTTGGTATAAGAGGTCATAATTTTAAAGTGGTTTTCCAGTTTCTTAACAGATAGGAAACTTTTGGTCAAAATAGGGGAGTGTTTCAGTAAAGAAAGAGAGATTGTGACTGGAGTTCCGCAAGGCTCCATATTAGGGCCGTTATTATATCTTATTTATGTAAATAATATGACTAAGTGTATGAAAAATTGTACCGTTTTTATGTATGCTGATGACACTGTCCTGTTGTTTGCCCACAAGATCTTATCTACTGCGGAATTAAAGCTACAGCAGGATTTCACGCAATTATTAATGTGGACACACGATAATAATTTAATAATTAATGCGGGCAAAACTAAGATATTACATATTTGTTCCCCTCTGAACCATAACCGGCAGCAACCTCTTCAAATATTGTTTCACTCTTATGAATGCCTACATGGTATGGTAGATGGAAATAACTGTTTAAACTGTGATGTATTTATTGAGAGTGTTGATAGTCACGTGTATTTAGGTATCACAATTGATAGATTTTTGTCGTGGAGGCCTCACATTGTATCCTTGTGTAAACGCCTAAGATCTTGTGCATTTCAGTTATTTAAGTTAAAAATGGTGTTACCTTTCAAACTTTTACGGTCTGTGTACATTGCTATAGCTGAATCTATTATTTCATATGGTTTGTTGGCCTGGGGCTCTGCTTCGCTCTCTCACGTGAATTTAATATCAAACCTTCAAAATGCAATGATTAAAACAATTACACCATGCTTTTTACAAAACAATGTGAACTACAATAGTATAGCCATGAGGTTTAACTTTTGTAATGTACTACCTTTATCATACCTGTACATGTATAAATTTATTTTAAAATTTTACTTTAATGGAATGTATAATGTTCCGTACGATGGTAGGGGGGTCACGAGGTGGAGAACAAGAGGAAATTACATTTTACCACAGTTTAACAACAAATATGGAAAAAGAACAATTTTTTACTTAACATCTGCAATATTTAATAGCCTTCCCGTTCATCTACGAAATTTAGATAAAATATCAGCCATAAAATCAGAAATTAAAGGTCATTATCTTGAAACTTTGCGCATAGAAGACGACAGTTGCTGACCACTACCCCTACCATGGCGCAACATTTTATAATTGTTTGAGTTCAGTTAAATTGAGTATAGTTCATTCTTGACGTTTGTTATTTTCTTGTTCCTTATTATTTAATTTAATCATTTATGGAGTTCCTAGTAAGTTTTTATGTATTGTTATTGTAATAACTCACACTTATCGCAGATATTTCATGTATTTTTGTATTTATTTAAACCACAGACAAGCCTTTTCATAAGGCTTTGTGGAAAGAAGCTTATTCCATTTTGTACATGATGTTATAAATAAATTGAAAAAAAAAAAATTATTATTATTATTATTATTATTATTATTATTAATTAACACAATTTATTGGTCGGGACATTTCGCCGCGTCGAATCTGCTTTAATTGCTTTTGACGTTTCAGCCCAACTGTGTGGGCTATCCTCAGAAAAACAAGATATTAATTCTAAAAACTTACAAAAATAAAAGCCCAGACAAGGCGTTACATAGAAAAACAAAATCACAAAACAAACAGTTACCATGACCAGGCCCCGCCTTCTATAAACATGCGTTACATTCTTATGAAGACCAAAATATCACATTTGTATCACCAACTTGTACCTGCATGAGACATCCCATCACCACCCGCCACAGAAACAGTCTGTTATTAACACGCTGGTAACCCGAGCTTATAGACTGTCAGACGAAGCAAGTTTGGAAAAGGAAAAGGGTGTACTCAGAGAAGCATTATTAAACAATGGCTACAGTAATGCAACCATCAACAGGGCTTTAAAAAGGCCACAGAGACAAGATAACAGAGCGATAGTTGAAGATGAGGCTACCGGTAACATCACGAGAGCCTTCCTGCCTTACGTGAAGTACACGACGGACAGAATCGGTCGCATTTTAAGCTAAAAAAGAGATCAAAACTGTTTTATACTCCATGGAAAAAGGTAGCCAATTTGATGAAGCCAGTCAAAGATATCATTCCACTGCAAGAGAGTGGTGTTTACCAAATCCTTGCAAGTGTGGGTTGGTTTATATAGGCCAAACATGCAGGACAGTGGGAACAGACTTAAAGAACATAAAGCTCATTGTAGGCATGCTCGAGAAGAACAGTCAGCGGTGGCTAAACATGCTTGTGAAAATGTTAACAATCCAAGACATGAAATTCTGTTTGAGAGTGCCACAATAGTTTGCAAAGAGCCTCGTTTACTTCCAAGATTGGTTAGAGAGTCCATTGAAATTGCTAAAACACCAAACAATTTTAATGGTGATGTTGGGTTTAAGCTGAGCGGGTCGTGGGCGCCTATATTGAAAAGGATTCAAGACAACTCCAACGCTGACCGTATCAAAAATAGTTGCATTATCCCCACATCTTACTTCCGGTTTCGAATACAGACCTTCTCGTCCTCCCTGTCCCAGAACTGGATCAGCCCCAAGAAAGTGGAGTCCGACGAAGTGATCGTATACGTACCAGAAACTCTCAAATGTGATATTTTGGTCTTCATAAGAATGTAACGCATGTTTATAGAAGGCGGGGCCTGGTCATGGTAACTGTTTGTTTTGTGATTTTGTTTTTCTATGTAACGCCTTGTCTGGGCTTTTATTTTTGTAAGTTTTTAGAATTAATATCTTGTTTTTCTGAGGATAGCCCACACAGTTGGGCTGAAACGTCAAAAGCAATTAAAGCAGATTCGACGCGGCGAAATGTCCCGACCAATAAATTGTGTTAATTATTTACCGGGCCGCGAAAGCCTTAAATTTGAAATTATTATTATTATTATTATTATTATTATTATTATTATTATTATTATTATTATTATTATTATTATTGGATGTATTTCATACAAACTCGGTCAAAACCGGAGCTAACATGTTGTACGGACTTACGTCAAGTACTTCCATGTGTACATATTACATACCTACATTATTACTTTGTCTTAACTCTAACTAAAATAAGTCTTTATAATATAATTTGTAGATGATGTTTTCTTTCTGCTGTGTACGGTCGTGGCCGATTTCTCGTCGCCATCCTAGCATTTGCTCTTCGGACTATGGGAAACCACGAAAACCATGTCAGGATGGAAGCTGTCTCGGAATCTCGAAGTATCATTCTTAGTTTAGAAATTTACGAACTATTCTACACGTGTTGAGTATTATTGAGAAAAGAAATGTTTTGTGGATTTCCCAAAATTGACGTTCGATTTTGCACGACACTTTTGGACTCGCCTTGGCCTCCTGAACACTTGTTAAAAAACACTTTTTGCTTTTGGTACCATTTGGTGTATTCCAGGGT
The DNA here is from genome assembly GCA_024449915.1 of Sweltsa coloradensis. Taxonomy (NCBI): domain Eukaryota; kingdom Metazoa; phylum Arthropoda; class Insecta; order Plecoptera; family Chloroperlidae; genus Sweltsa; species Sweltsa coloradensis. The sequence goes on from JAMZAV010004903.1 coordinate 41,669, forward strand.
ATTTCCGGGACGCCCAATTTTCCTGGACGCTTTTCCGGGACGCCAAAATGTCGGCGTCTGACGTCCGGTTCCGTAGTGTCCGAGATGGCGGAGATCGGACAACAATAATTGCAAAAGTTATTAACAAAAGTAATGTTTTTTGGACTTCCCAAAAATGACCAACCATTTTCCGAAGCACTTACGGACTCGCTTCGACCTCCGAAACATTGTGGAAAAAGAATTTTGCAAATCGGACAACTTTTGTACTTTTTCCGGGTTTTCCGGGGACGCCAAATTTTCCGGGACGCTTTTCCGGGATACAAAAAATGGCCTCGTCAGTCCGGTTCCGTAGAGCCCAGGATGGCCCTGATCGGAGAAGAACTGCTCGAGTTATGACGAAAAGAACTTTTTTTTGGGATCCCCAAAATAACCAACCACTTTTTTGAGAAATTCAAAGAATTTTTTTGCACACGTCTAAAATTTGACAGATACTGACTATATTTTGGACCCGGCCCCTGACGTTTTTTGGGTTCGGCGAAAAAACTCAAAATGAAAAATTTTAAATCCAAAATTCCCCTTTAGCACCCCAAAAAGGGTGACGGTAGCCCTGGGTCAAAACCCCGTCAATTTTCAAGTGAAAAAATTATAATCGTTACGTTTTTAGTAGTAATGAAGTACCTGTCGTGTTTGTTTGTTTGTATTTGTAACTGATTCTGTTCTGGGGCCAGCCCCCAAACCCCCCATAACTATGTCATTTCGCTGTCTAGTAAAAAACAGTTCTCGAAACTCGAATGCCTTTGACGCGGCCCTGTGACGAAATTTGGAATGGGCAAAACCGAAAAAAGTTAATAAATTTCATTAAATATTCAATGTTTATGTATTGAAAACACGACTCGACTTAACACCCCCCCCCCTTTTCCCGCCCACTCCTTCACATTCCTTCATCATGGCCCATCACGACGGAAATACTGGTATTTTGCACAAGGCTTGATGATATTGATGAAATGTATTAATTTCCATTTAAAAAATCCCCCCCCCCCCCCGGCCAACCCCCCCCCCCCCCGCCCCCCTTTCAATCAAACTGTGTCACTGACGCCATTGGTATTGCCCAAAAATATGACATGGCTTGAAGAATATTGATAAAAGTTTTTAAATTTTTCCGTTTCCCAAAATTCCCCCCCCCCCGCGGCCCCCCCCCCTTCCAATGAAACTGTGTCATTGCGGGGTCTAGTCAAAAACAGTCCCCGGAAATCGGATGCCTTGGACGCGGGCCTGTGACGTAATTGGAAAGTGCAAAACCGAAAAAAATTAATACATTTCACCAAATATTAAGTATTGAAAACTCGACTTTAGATTTCCCCTCCCCCTCCCCCCAAAAATAGTCTGGGAATTGCCCTCAACAGTGGTTCATGTTCTTGATTGTCCCTTTATCATAACTCGACCCATGTAGTGGTTCATTGATTTTAAAAAATTAAATCAAAGCAAAATTTTAATTTTAATTTACATTTATTTATATTTTAACTACTCAAAATTGCCCCTTAAAAACCCTTTGACCTGGTGAATGTCTAGCACGCATACGCTTCTATAGATCTTGTCAAGTTTCTAAGTATATGTGTTTGTTTTGGTTTTTGAATGTCATTATCTTTCACATGAGCCGTGGTTTCAAATGCATATTGTGTTGAATTGAATTCTTGAATTAGATAGTAGGCCTAACCCTTTCAGAGCCTCTAGTAACACTGAGCAACTTTGCACATCTTCTTACAACACTTGAGATATAAATGATTTTGCTTCAAATAGCGTCTCAGTATCACCCGAACACAGTATGCATGCAAAATGTTAAATGATAATAATATATTCAACGTTTTTGAATTACAAACTAGGAAAACGCTTAAGTCCCGCCGCGTTGTTGGATGAGCGTAAATTTGGTGCATTGAAACTGCCATGTGTTATGCGAATTTTCCTGTTGTTCTGTGGCAAAATCATTACTAAAATTGAAATTTTTTTAAAAATTTAAAATTAAATTCAATTAAAAATTAACTTATTTTTTTAAATTTTTTTTAATTAATCGTAATTGTTAAAAAAAATCGTAAATTGCGATTTTTATAAGAAATAATTTCTCGATTGCGCTCAAATTTTACACTAATATATTAATTCATAAAATAAAGGTTCTGCGAAAAAATCATTACATCGATAAAGCATGTAGGTGTTATAAGTCAAAGAATTGTTTAAAAAAAGAAAAAACCTGTAAAATTTTCGATTTTCATGATAAATATTTTTTCAATTGCGCTCAAATTTCACAAAATATCTTAATTCATAAAATAAGGTTCTGTGCAAAAATCATTAAAATCGGATAAAGCATGTAGGTGTTATAAGTCGAAGAAATTTTTTAAAAATTGAAAAAAATCGTAAAATTGCGATTTTCATGAGAAAAAATTTTTCGATTGCGCTCAAAAACGTGGCAGTTCTAAGTTCAGAGATTTCGAAGGTCTCCATAAAATTTCATCGCAATTGGAGTATCGGTTTAGCCGGAATCGTGTTAACAAACAGACAAAAATACAAAAAAAAAAGAAAGAAAGAAAAAAGAAAAAAACAAAAAAAACATTCCGGATTTTTTTTCTCCAGTGTAGTGAAATGGAATCTTCGTTTCGCTCGCTACGCTCGCTACGCTCATCCAATTAATTTTTAAGTGCAATTTCGGCGCTCAGGACCTTTGAAAAGTGAGACGAAGTAAATTTTGTTATTAAGTTTGATCAGCATATTAATTAATTAGCCAAACTTGGTAGTGACATAAAAGTCGAAATAGGGCCCGTTTCAGGGCATTCACAAAAAACATGCAATAGAAGAAAATAATAAAACATTATTTCAACAACTACACAGTGATTATTGTTCGGAAGGAAATAAACACGGCGAATGTCACAAACCACAAAGTGTTTGTTATCAAAATGTAGGTACAGGACCCGTGCTTTACGGGCAATATTTTTGGTTTTTCCCAAAAATGCTTCTATGAGGTACACTCGTCAAAGTGGGCATTTTTTGGGGCGAAATCGATGCCAGATAATGCGTGAAAATTCATTTCCGATTTATTTTTCGCCCACTGGGGGTAAAAACGAAGAGATAAAACTTGTCCGATCGTATTGCCCGACCTCTTGAGCTATTTTTATAGTACAACATAAGTTTTTTTTTTACCCGATTGGACCCGTTTTTTATTTGCGATCAAGGGCAAACATGTTTTCACTTTTACAAATAATATGTACACATGATATTTTTGAGAGAGGCATAACCCCTTCCCAAAGTAACATAGTACCAAATGTGTGGTATTACATTGGTAGGGGATGGTCTCGTACATGGGACCAGCCCCGTTAGATTTTCGAAAAAAAAGATTTACCACTCATTTTGCCCCCCGCAAGGTTGAAGTAGACATTAAAACGAACGTCCCCGAGGACATTCAACATTCTACCCTAACGACGGGTTCGATTCCCGGTACCCAAATTATTGTATCTCATATACATACATCCCTCCCAAAGGGGATGGGGCTCGATTTTTTTTTTAGAAACGTTCAAATTCGAATTTTGAATTTTTCAACAGGCAAGGTGTAAATTAAAAGTTTTGTTAAAGTTTGTTAAATTTTTTTCGCGTTATCTTACGAAATTTCGGGGACAATTTTTTCCACCCTCTTGTGCGTACGTCTCCAAGCTTTGAAAATCACCAAAGATTAAAGCTCTAGAGTTTACCCAAAATTTGGAAAAAAAATTCGGAAAGTCAAAATTTGAAGTGCAAAATATAAGAATACGGTACATTTTGGGGGAACTTCATAGGCTGTGGACATACAAAATTCCATCCCTCAGAGGTGATTTGAAGGAAACAAATTACAAAAAATCATTTCTCGTAGAAAGTTGGTGTAAATGTTTGAATTGTCCGAAAATTCCGCGATATTTTTTTTCGAGTCGAACTGTTCAACGTCGCCACGGCTAAACGAAGAGAGATGGGTGAAAAAGTCAAGAGGTGTTTTTCGTCGTCGACGCGTGAGCGCCCCCGAAGGAGCCGGCGCCGAGCGGTTTGGCGCGCGTACTTTGGGCGCCGCGTCGTCCGCCGTTTGGTCCGTTTTTTTGGAGGCAAAAAATCACGAATTCGCCAAGTTGTGAAAACTTCGAAAAGTGTTTTAGACGCCGACGGCCGAGAGTGCGTGTGTATTTTTTTTTATCAAAATCCGAAATAAATTCCGGTCGTGTACGTCGCCGAGTCGGCCGCCCACGGAAATGGGAAACTGCCGTTTCGGTCCGCCAAAGTCGGGCAGCCCCAAAATGTGCGCTAGCAGACTATAGAGATGGTAGAAAACAGAAAATAACCCAACAAAATTCATTATACATACATATAAAACTTTTTAACAAACTTACCTAGATAGATTTAAGCCAAAAATAAAAAAATATACCTACTTCTAAAAAAGCATACTACTCAATTGCTGAATACCTTCAAGATACAGACTTCTCACTCTGAATTCAATCTATAGGGTTGAGTAAATCAAATCAAATATAATTTATAAAAAAAGGAAACCTAGACCTAACACTGGCACCAAATTGATCCCACATTGTTATCTAAGTCATCTGATTTATATTATTGTATTGCTGTATGTATTACAACATGTGCAATTTGTGTTTATTCTGTTGTGTCAAATGCTTTTAAGTTTACACATGACTAGACCTATGACTGTTAGTTTAAAGATGACAAAAATTGTTAATATATGCCTGATATAGACTATTGTATAGACCTTTATATGTATATCTTATATCTTATCTTATTGTGTGATTTAATTAATTTTAGATTCCTTCTATAAACCTTGCTAAAACAGGTGCGGCACCGTGCCTAAGAGTATTTAAAACAAAATACACCATGTATATACATGTACATTTTGATTTTATGTGGAAATAAAGGAATTAATTATTATAACGCATTTTTAAATTGTGTGATGATCGTGGAGATAAATGGGCAGATGAAGTGAGATCTCGATTGAATTGCGTTCATGATTTACAAGTGGCTGACGCGTTGTACCATAAAACATGAGATATTAATTTTAGAACAAATAAAGATGTACCACGCAACAAATATCCCGAACCGAACTAAGAGTTGCAACGAAAGAAACACAAGGGACGTCCTCCAGACAGTCGGAGAGCAGACGCTTTCACCAAGGTAATTGAATATATCTTGGACAATGATGATCAATTCACTATTAACGATCTCATTAAAAAATGAATGAGTTTCTATCAAATACTGAAAAAGAAACATATGGACATACTCGCATGAAAGAAAAGTTGATTGCGCATTTTGGTGACAGAATCTAGAGAAAATGACGCTATGTCTCTTCTTATTGACAGATAAAAATAATGATAGTGTTATTAATTATAAGATAATTAGATTCATTTTAAATAAACAAAATATGTATTAGCTAAATAACAACATCTTTTACGAATTCAGCTCGTTATAAGAGTGTTTACGTGGAGTTATATATTATGTGGTAATCATTATTTGTGGTTAAGACTTAATTTATTACATCACTGGTTGATTCCCGGTTGGGGCGGACTTTTTTAATTTCTGAATTGTAGTAAATAAAAACTGGTACTTTACTTGACATATTGGTCACAATTAAATAGATTGGCATGCAATTAAAAATGGTAAACTTTTATTGAAAGTTACATATTATTTTGTGTCCGACTTTATTATAAAGAGATTGGTACAAGTTCAATAGGGAACTAGCCTTCATTCCAGAAATCGAATATGTTAAAGATAACATCTAAAAAAAAATAACATAAAAGTTTTTTTTTGTCTAAGGTTAATACTTTTCTCAATATTTAACGCTGAAATTTGAATCTGGCTTCCCGCCAAAAGACAACACGAAAAGTAGTGTGACGTCAGACTGCTGACCGCAGCCTAGCGCAGACCCAAAGGCGCACCGCTATCTAGATATAAATGGGAGATATTCTACCATACAGTCGGCGGTGGGTCAAACACATCCTAGCAGACAGCTGCCGTCACTGCGCCTGCTGTCATTCCTGCTATCGTTTCTCAATGATCCTTTTGATTGATTTTAAAAGAAATGACGCTTTATAAAAGATGTAAGGTACCAATGTGTTTAAACACCACTCTAGAAACACCGGAGAAAGTATTTATATATGTGCCAAAAAGAACTAACCAGGTGAAAATAATGGTTAAACGCAACAAGACGAGAATAGGATGTCAAGGAGTCGTAGGGCCTCTAGCCCAAAGGTCTGCTGGATCTCCGCCTAGCGGAGGATCGTCTAACTCTCTAGGTTAGGTCGTCGCAGCAGCGAATTAGAAGCCATTCTGGGCCTAACTTTTTGTAACGCCTTATGGCCGACCATGTGTTATTCTTGACATGCTCTTTTAAAATTGTCATTTTATAAGTATTAAATACGAAATATGCCGGGTTGTGCAGCAATTAATTGTACAGGACAATCTGATGAAGAATTTAGACTTATCGATCCACTGTTTCATCAAGAAGACGGGCGAAATGGCTCCAGTTTAAAAACGGGACACTGGACTGTCAACTTCTGATTTCAAGACTGAGGTTAGTTTTCTTTTAAAATACTTTTGGCTTACCCACCTAGGACCAGTTATTATTGTCTAGGCTATTGACCAGGCTTATTTAAATGTTTAGGTTTTTGCTCCCATGCAATTGAAGGGCTAGCTAGCCTAGCCTAGGTCCCCTTAGTATTTTGAGGTTACGTCGTAAGCCTAGGCTTTGTGTAGGGCCTAGGCCTATCCATATTCATGCTAGCCTA
>JAMZAV010004904.1:0-47368 GCA_024449915.1 Sweltsa coloradensis
CAAAAAGATGTCCTAAGTCCTAACAAACTCACCCCCTCACGCTTTCTCTTGAGCACAGCATTCACACTGACATTGGAAATTAGTACACGAGATGTTGTCTTTCCAGAATCTCACAGAAAACCACAACTGACTTATTTTAGGAATGAACTGAATCAATCACTCGAGTTTGAGGTCCAATCTTACTGAGCGCCATCATCGAATTTTCGGAAGTTTGAATTGATCCTCATTCCTCATTTTAAAAATAAGTACGTGAAAAAACTTAAAAAAAAACTTAAAATCCTTTTACTGTTGAAAGTGACTATTTCAGAAATATCAAATGTTATTCCCCCCCCCCCCACTAAACAAACAGCAATAATACACTCACAAAAGTTTTTGGCTTCAAATCTAATCGGCTGCACCATACCCCAACAATACGCAGAAAGAAAATATAACCATTTCCTCATGTGTTTCCCCGTAGCTACATCTGTTCACACAGAAAGGTAAGGAAGTTCACCACGGCTGACTGACCGCACAATACTACCTGGGCTACAACAGGTGATTAATTGTATTAGGGTCGGGCTAATCAGAGTAAGTGGATGAGATGTGAAAGTAGGGAACTACCGAGAAAGCCTTGATCGGTGATGGCGCACCTGTTCAAAGTTTTCTAGAATTGGCTCACGGAAATACACTGGCTACGATTGCAAAAGTTCCAATCGCAGGTGTGATGAGAAATTCGAACCCTCGGCTCGATGTTTGTTTCAAGGGCGCGTCAACCGCTAGGCCCGTGCTGGTAAGAACCAGCCACAGGCAGGGAAGGGGAGGAGGGGAGAACTACGCCGTAACAGAACGAGCGCCGAGCGGCGCGGGAATCTCGAACCGGCATCCTTCTGGCTCTCGGTGCTAGTGTCCTTACCGTACAGTAGTTACTTCACGAATCACGAACGTAATATTTCCTATACCATTTACATCGCAATTTCTCCGATCAGTGGCGTATCCAAGGGGGGGGGGGACAACCTTCATTTTGCCAAAGAAAGGTGTGAAAGTGCACTTAAACGTCGCAATGGAGAATATAGAATAACTGTTTTGTCGCAAAACTAAAGGCAAATTACCATCTGACCAAAAGAGGATTTTAGTAGATACCGGTACAAATTTGGTTATTGCGATGCTTCAAAACGCACAGATTGTCACCAAAATGACCTTGAAGGAGAAAGAATTCCTGGGGGCAACCGGGCAAGCCCCCGGACCCCCCACTGAGCCTTCCGTACACCTATGAATTAATTGGTTGAACCCCCCCCCCCCTTTATGAATTCCTGGATACGCCAATGTCTCCGATATATCTCCGATGATTCTTCACTACATTATTTTGAGGCAAGCACACTGCACAGAGCATACACAAATACAATACACATGGTCTTAGTCAAATTCAAAAACTAAATCTATCAATTCCCGTCTGCCTTTTATTTGATTCTGTTGTGTGTAGACAAAAAAACAGTTAAAAGGTAAGAGCTATATTTTTTAAACAGCTGGACCCGACTGTACTTTACTAATTTTGGACATCCCTAAACCATCATATCATATCTTAGCCCATCATCAATTCATAACGTGGACAGCCCTAAGCGATCACACCACAACGTTGGCCCTTTAAACATTTAAACCGTGGCCCTGACCAATCAGAACCCACCATCTCCACAGCCTTGAGCACGAGCCAGCCCAGCCCAGCCTACCCCAAGACCGTGGTATTAAAACACGTAATGTTTTTACATAGCTCCCCTCATCTATCTCCCCCGTTTAGGGTTATTTTATTGATCCCCCTCCTCCCTTGCATCGCCGCACCCTTCCTATGTGCACACCCCTCTCTGAAGCAGACGGCCGCCGGTGAGTAATCCAACCCAGCCCAACTGCCACTCTCCGCTCTCGAGGCTGACGTCGCCAACGAACCTACCGGTTTGTAAACAACGTTGCAGTTTTGCTGTTCAGAACTGCAGGGGTGTAGGTAGGGTGGGCTATATCCTCAAGGGCGGACACACATCACCTTCTGAAGGGACTTCCTGTTGTAAGCAAAGATCGACGGAGTAGCTCACTATGAAATGGCGGCCTTTCAAAATGAGCTATTTCCCCCATAAATAAATAAATAAATAAATAAATAAATAAATAAACAAAAGTTGTTCATTGACCTCGTAAAACGTCAAACAAGTTTTTTTTTTCGCCTTTTTAAGGCCTACCATCGAGCATCGACCATAAATAAATCAAGGGCAGGGTGTGTAGGGTGGGCTACATCCTCAAGGGCGGACACACATCACCTTCTTCTAAAGGGACTTCCTGTAGTAAGCAAAGATCGACGGAGTAGCTCTCTAATATGAAATGACGGCCTTACAAAATGAGCTATTTCCCCATAAATAAATAAATAAATAAATAAAAAATATAAACCAACAAAATGTTGTTCATTGACCTCGTAAATGAACGTCAAACAAGTATTTTTGCCTTTTTAGGCCTACCATCGAGCATCGACCATAAATAAATCAAGGGCATACAACTATAATTTACAATGGTAAATGGTGTACGTCAGTCAGTAGGTGGAAATAAGTAGACCTACCAACTACCAAGTTATAACTGGACATGTTTTTAATAAGCAAGTTCGCAACAATTTTTTTTTAAAACGGGTAGTCTTTTCAATGGGGAACTTGAATTTAAAACGGCTCGATTCAATCCTGTTGACACTGACAACATCGACAAGCTAGCAACGGCCAACCAGAGAGATAAGTATTTGAAATGGGAAATAACGACCCTATGATTGGACACGATACAGCCGCGGGTCAACAAGGCTAATTCGGAACAACTTTAGATTTTTTTGTGTCTCCATCGTTACTAAAAGACGGCACTAAAGTCACCGTTTACACTTTACAATTGTAGGCTAATGTAAGTCCGTGAAGTTGAAAATGTTCCTTTTAATAATTATCAAAATTCACGCCGAATACCCGGATTCGAACCCAAGGAACTAGTAAATGGATTCAGCACTGTGATTATTGACGGGCCAAGAGAAATGAAGACAACCGACGAACGACGGACAATCGACTGATTACGGGCTTCGCGTTTCACGTCTGTACAACGCCCAAAATCAATCAAAGGGTTGGTTTGATCGTCTTAGTTCATCATTAGGGAGAGACCATTTCTCTAGCGACATCAGACAGACATGCAACAGCAGAGGGAAGAAGAACCATAGGGTCGAGGTTTATAAACGCTTACATTATCAGAGGGAATTTAAACGTTTGGAGCTTGACAATAACGGAAAGCTTATTGACCCGGAACGAAATAGAACAGAAACACACACTCAAAAAACAATTAACCAAGGTCACTTCCACTTCCTCAGCCTGAGGAAGAGTCAGGAAGTGTGACTCGAAAATTCGCAATTGTTTTGTATAAGGGTCATTCCATGTCAAATCAACCGATGAAAAAACTTCACCGACTCAGATTTTCATGATTTTTTTTTTTAGTTTATAGGCCCCTACCCCCAAAAATACCATAAATTCTAAATTTTAGGTCTCTACGTTAAATACTTTTTGAGTTACAGCCGGTCAAATATTGCCCGTAAACTCTAATTTGGGTTCGCGCGCTCTAGCGATAAATGCAGTAGCTCTAAAAACTATTTGTCCTAGAAAGCTCTTCCATATGTCATTTGAAAGTTTGTTGCAAAAATCTATCCATTATAACTACTTTAAACATTGTTTTGAGCAATTCATATGCTATTGTGCTACAGCGTATGTTTTGACCTTGAATATTTCCAAAAAGGTATCTTTGAAAAAATAAAAATAAATTGGCTTGATATTGATGTAAGTTCTATGTATGTGCCAAATTTCAAGATGGGGGTGCAATGGGTTTAGGTTCTGTTGCTAAATGAATACTGGAAAATGTTAAAAATGCCTTTTTTTCCGGCCAAACTTTAATTTTAACATTTGTTTTACATCTTAGAATTCAAATACGAAATTGTGTTTCAATTTATTGCCAATAGGTGGCAATAGTGTCATGTAAAATCAAGTGAGTCAGCCATATTGTCATAAAATCCTACCTAGGACTGCTTAAGCAACTATGATGAGCGATCTACATGTGCCTAAGTGTTATTTATCGGACTGTCCTCACTGCCCTGGTGCAACACCTTTGAAGAAGAATTTGCTAGATATCATGGCCCGGGAAATGATTGAAAATATTACATACAAACAGCGGGTGTCGGTAGATCGCTGCAATCTTAAAACATTAACAAAATCAGCCGATGAATTTGTTGATGATTTTTGTGATTAGTTGATTAATTTGAATCGACACTCTTTCATTGTAAGGCAGCAATCAGAATTTCAAACACACAAAAAAGACAGCTGGAGAGGGGGAATTTTTAGTGATTTGGGGACTGCGGAAAATTACTCATTTGTTTTGCAAGATGCAGCCCAAGGATACCATTGAGACAATGCCCAAGCCACAATTAATCCTTTTGTGGCATACCTACTTCAATGAGAATGGTGAGACAAAATATGTAGGCCTAGGCCTAAGTTTTGTAATAATTCAGAATGTCTTTGCCAGATACTGTGGCCGTTGGTGTTCACCTTTTTCAAACTAAGTTAATTTAAGTTTAAGAAACAAGTTCCCTGGGGCAGTAAAGAAAATATTTTACTTTTCTGATGGCCCCTGCAGCCCAATATAAAAACCAAAAGAACTTTGTATATCTTTGTCTACACAAAGAGGATTTCATGGTATTGCTGCAGAGTGGCATTTTTCGGCCACTTCCCACGGGAAAGGTGCTTGTGATGATTTGAGCGCTGGCAGCACGGGCAAGTCTGCAGAGAGGCATACCAAGACCAAATAATGACTCCAAGGCAGTTGTACGAATGGGCAACTCCAACCTTAACAAATGTGTCTTTATTCTAGCGCACCAATGAGAACCAGGACACCCACGAACACCCCCCCAAAGAACGGTTTTCGGCCGGGCTGCTATAGCACGATCTCTGGCACTCAGAAATTACATTGCTTGATACCAATTTCAAACACTACTGTAGCCACAAAAATATTTTCCTATTCAACACACGTTAGAGAGAAGAGTCTGTGTCAATTTTGAAGTACTACGCGGTTTCGTGACGTCGTGTGTTATTTCAACTGACGACAATAAGAAATAGGTGACATTAAGCTTTCTTCATCCACATGGGCCTTCATCATTGTCCTCATACCCGTAGATACAAGATATCCTAACAGGGGCCCTAGGTTACATACTAACAATAATTGACCCGACAACTATGACAGGACGAGTGTATTCACTGAGCAAGAGTGAAACATCTCAAGCAGACATTAAACTCACAAGTTGGAAACCATAATTTATTGAAATGGGGTAGGCATAACCTTTATAAACATATCTATGCAACCTATGTTTGGGACTTTAAATTTATGTAACTGGGTTGATCAGTAGGCCCCTACTATTGAGCAAAGTTAAAAGAAAATTTAACGTTGGGATTAAACTGAATTTTGAACATTTTCCAGTATTCATTTAGCTACAGAATCTAAACCCATTGCACCCCCATCTTGAAATTTGGCACACACATAGAACTTACAGCAAAGATCAAGCATTTTTTTTTTCTTTTTTTCAAAGATACCTTTTGGAAATATTCAAGGTCAAAAAATACACTGTAGCACAATAGCATATGAATTGCCCAAAACAATGTTGAAAGTAGTTATTATGGATAGATTTTTGCAACAGCTTTCAAATGACATATGGAAGAGCTTTCTAGGACAAATAGTTTCAGAGCTACTGCATTTATCGCTTAAGCGCGCTAACCCAAATTTGAGTTTACGGGCAATATTTGACCGGCTGTAACTCAAAAAGTATTTAAGGTAGAGACCTAAAATTTTGGATTTATGGTATTTTTGGGGGTATTAACTAAAATAAAAAAATCATGAAAATCTGTGTCGGTGAAGTTTTTTTTGGCCCTCAGTTTGGTTGATTTGACACGGAATGACCCATAAGTGACCTTGGTTAATTGTTTTTGAGTGTGTGTTTCTTGTTCTGTTTGGAGCTTGATTAGTGATACTGACACTTCAAAAACAATCGGAATCCCACAGTGACACACATGTTCATTTTTAAAGATTGTGGAAGGATGGTACGTCTCAACTTTAGGGATAAACGTAAAAAATTGGGGCAGAATCAATAGAATAAATAACATTGTTGAATACATTAAATATACACATGGAAATATAATATCATGATTGACACCACGTTGCCTTCTTGTGTCGTAAGATACAAAGTTCCACCACCACCTCATGGTGATCAGAGGACGAAGCCATCACACTTGAGCAAAGTGCTACTTCACTGACCGTCCTTTGACATCGCCGCAAGAGGGGGGGGGGGGGGTTATGATCCCTTCTATCGCTCACGACTCAATGGAGTTTCTCTCCTGCGGTCTGATTCTGTAAGATCGTTATGGAAGATAACGATCGTTATCCAGCATTTAGCGACAATTTTGCGTGTCGACTGATTCTGTAAAAATGATATAACGATCGTTACGGTAGCGATCGCTATGATAACGAGAATGAAAAAGGTGTCGCTATGCTATCCACTGCCCCCTATGGCGGCCGTAGCGACTTCCTTACAGAATCAGGTCGATAACGATAACTTATAACGATTGATATTTCATATCAACCGTGATCGCTATCGCTATCATAGCGACTATTTTACAGAATCGCACTGCTGCAGTGCTGATTCTGTAAAAATAGTCGCTATGATAGCGATAGCGATCACGGTTGATATGAAATATCAATCGTTATAATTATCGTTATCGACCTGATTCTGTAAGGAAGTCGCTACGGCCGCCATAGGGGGCAGTGGATAGCATAGCGACACCTTTTTCATTCTCGTTATCATAGCGATCGCTACCGTAACGATATCGTTTATCATTTTTACAGAATCAGTCGATACGCAAAATTGTCGCTAAAGTGCCGGATAACGATCGTTATCTTCTATAACGATCTTACAGAATCAGACCGCTGTATGTGATTTAGGGGATTTCCCAGTCAAGTAGTTCGGATTTATTTACGTCTCATATAACCCACCTTCAGGCTAATTGAAGCTATAATAGAACCATGACGATACGAGGTGAGGGTAAGATGACACAAGGCGTAAATAACGTGCAAAGTTATTCTTGTAGTATTTAGCTAGGCCTACTATATCAAAGACTACGTAACAAATTACATTTAGCGTTTTGCAGAATAAACGAAAACCAGCAGACGATTTTTTCCTATGCACGTCAGAAATGCCTTTTGACTCGGAAAGTGAAACATTTAAAAAACGTAAACATGGCCACGGTCACGTAGACACTTCCTGGCTCTTTCTCAAGCAGTTTTCATGTTGTGCGCCAAAAATAAGATGTTCAACAAAAATAAGAATTCTTTGTAATTTATCTATATTGGAAATTCCTTCATTGAATAGGACTTTTAATCCTAGTTTTCTTTGTCAAAGCTGATTAAAATGATTTTATTTGTAGCCTATAATAATTTGACATTTAAGGCTATTGTACTACCTCTGGCCGATAATTTGAAAGTCGAAGAAACATGTCTGAAAAGTTTGCTGAATGAAAGAAGGCCTTTAAAATAACAGAAAAAAAAATTGTGAATTTTTTAAGCGGGACATAACCTCACTTTTGGAAATTATATTTAGATTTTTTGACAAGAGTGTAGCATACAAGACTCGTTCAAAATTAAATTCTGAGAATCGGTTTTCTGGACATAGTTTCTACACGCCTTTAGCTATAACTTGACTATAGCTAAAATAGTTTTCTGAAAATAACAGTTAGTGTACGAATTCTTTTGTCAAACGGTACAAATACGAGTTTTGTACCGTTTGACAAAAAAATTCGTACACTAACTGTTATTTTCAGAAAACTATTTTATCTATAGTCAAGTTATAGCCTAGGAGGGTTATAGCTAAAGGTGTTTAGAAACTATGTCCAGAAACCGATTCTCAAAATTAAATTTTGAACGAGTCGTGCATGCTACACTTTTGTCCAAAAATCTAGATATAATTTCCAAAAGTGAGGTGATGTCCCGCCCAAAAAATTCACATTTTTTTCCTGTTATTTTAAAGGCCTTCTTTCATTCAGCAAACTTTCAGACATGTTTCTTTGACTTTCAAACTATCGGCCAGAGGTAATACAATAGCCTTAGGCCTAAATGTTTTGCCAACACAGACTAAAAACATTTGGTTCTAGGGGCCTACTCAGCTTTTTGTAACTAGGAAAACGCTTAAGTCCCGCCGCGTTGTTGGATGAGCGTATATGTGTATTGAGCTGCCATGTGTTACGGGGATTTTCTGTTGTTCTGTGAAAAATCATTACTTAGTCGAAGATTTTTTACTAGGAAACGCTAAAGTCCCGCCGCGTTGATGGATGAGCTTTTTAAAGGTTTTTTGTTTGCGTGGGATATCTTTACTTTTGCAAGTGCTTTGTTTTGCTGCCTACGCATTGAAGGTGAATGTTGTCAAGTTTCTTTTGTTTCTTTTCAATTGGTATTATTTACCGTAAAAAACTTGTGTTAAAAAGCTTATTTCTATGG
This sequence comes from Sweltsa coloradensis, assembly GCA_024449915.1. NCBI lineage: Eukaryota > Metazoa > Arthropoda > Insecta > Plecoptera > Chloroperlidae > Sweltsa > Sweltsa coloradensis. The sequence goes on from JAMZAV010004904.1 coordinate 8,557, forward strand.
ATTCTGGCTGAATTTTTCCACTTTTTCTTTCAAAAGGTACTACATAACCATAACCTTATCGTCCATGTATAATATGAACGTTGTAGCCCCACCCGTTTGGTCAGAATTGGCCCAAATGGCACGAAAATATCGCACAAAAAAGTCAAAAAACGTATATAAAAGCTTTATTTCTCTCGATTCTGGCTAACTTTTTCAACTTATTCTTTTAGAAATCAATACATCACCATTACCTTAATGTCCATGTGAAATATGAACGTTGTAGCCCACCCGTTTGGTCAGAAATGGCCCAAATGGCACAAAAATATCGCACAAAAAAACGAAAAAAATCGTAAAAGTACGATATTCATGAGAAATATTTCTTCGATTGTACCCAAAAACAATACACCTCTAAGTTCAGAGAAAACGAAGGTCGTGTCAAATTTTCATCAAGATCGCATATGCCGTTTGCCCGGTAGAGAGCGAACAAACAGACGAAAAAAAACAAAAAAAAAACAAAAAACAAAAAAACAACGGAGCTAAATTTTTTGGGGGGTCGGTGAAATTGAAGTCTTCGCTTCGCTCATCCAATTATGTCTACAGGAAAATCTTCAGGATGTCTATAAATTTCCAACTTATAAAATTCCCTGACTTTTCCAGGCTGCAAATTTGGCTTTTCCGCACTTAGGCCGAAAAGAGGAAAAAATTTATGAATCAATGTCGATTTCGTAGGAATTTTAAACACCAGACAAGGCAAAATAATTTGAGAATTGTTTTTAAAAATTGAGATTTTCTGAATTGTATTTCAGCGATAAAAAAAAAGTAGAAATTACCAAAGTATTGATTTTTCACATTTCTAGTAAAATTCCAGGAAACAAATTCTCCTACTTTTCCAGGTATTCCAGTCTTGTAGACACCCTGATCTAGTGTAGCGGTGACGAGAAAATCGAAGCTGACACATCGAACTATGCATCGAACTTTCCCAGCCTCTCCCACAGTAAGTAGTTCCAGGAGACGAGCAATCGTTCGCACAGTCGACTCCTGACCTAGCCAATGTTGACAACCGCGAAGGTGCATCCCGCTACACTCCCCCCCCCCTTTTAAGTCGTGGACGTGACATGCGTGATAACACGTACTTTAATAGTTAAAAAATAGTTTTAGGCCCTTTTCAGGTGACCAACTGGCAACTAGGATTGAACTTTGAAGGGTGTTGTTGGGGTACAGTGCGGAACGAATGCCCGAGAACTTTATCAACCCCAGCACTGACGAAAACCTAGGAGACAATTTTCAGTCAGGATTGCCGGTGGCGGGACTCAATCTGTGATGTCTACGTCTAGTTGTGCAAAACGAAGTAGGCTACTAATAACTATTGATTTATCTTGCAGGTCTACAAGTTCCCAGCTTTACAATAAGATCTAACAATGAGAATTTAATTGTGGAAACTGTAACAATGTGGTAGACCTACCCACAACGAAAATTTGTGATTTGTTCGTGAAAATCAATCCAAAAATTTAAATCCATCTCAGCCGGGTATCGAACCCGTGATTTTTTAAGAGGGAATGGGACACATTTGGCTGTTAGCAAATTGCTATTCGCTCGGCCAAGATGCATCTGACGTATATGAAACTTTGCAAAGTTGTCAATAAAGCATACATAGACAGCCCTGTGGTCATAGATTTTCCAAATTTGACTTAATCAGTCAGAAAAAAATCACGAATATGGTCAATTTTAGAGTTTTTAACAAAATCAAAATTCGTGTTCAAACTTATTTCTGCTAATGTTTATAAATTATTTTAAAACAAAATTTACAAATGTGTTACTGTAGAGCCCTATAATTCCACATTTGTGACATAGGCCTATGTTTAAAATTTCAGACACCTGTGTGTCAGTTGGCCGAGCCAACAGCAATTTGCCTAAAACGCATGTCCTATAGTAAGTTATTTTGAAAGATTGAAATCTTCCTACACAAGCTAGGTCTTCTAGAAATGAAGTCTTGGTCATTGGTCGATCTTGAAACTTGATCTAGCAAGCTTGCATGATGTGCGCACTCAGGTATCCGCACGAAAAATATTTTACAAGAACGACCCTTTTTTATACATTTCAAAGGCCAGTGAAAGATTTAGAGGAGATGATCTGGGAAAAAAATAGCCCTGACCTTGAACAAATTGCAACAGAAATGGTTCTTTTTGTATCGGATTCAGAAAAAATACCATTAACATACTCAAAGTCTCGGAAAATCTAAGGTGTCGAAATTTATCAAATTTGCATATAAACTTTCATAATTAAAAAAAGTTAATTTCAATTTCTTAGGTTTGGAATACCATTCTCACTTTTAACAATAAGTTAAGCTCAATCAGCATACAAGTAGCTAGTTCAGATATTATTTTTTAGTTATACATGCATATAATTAAATTAATTAATTGAAATATGTTAAGTACTAAGTATAAGTAAGTAATAAGAACTCTCGGCGAATATCCAAAATATCAATCCCATCAACGTAATACAAATTATAACAGCAGAGGCAAAGTAAAATTTCGTGTAAAATAGCAACTATTTACGGTTTGTGTAATTGATTAATTTATAAGCATTGCATTAATTAATCTTATATGAAAAATGAAAATACTCGGCATCGGTGTTTTGTAAAAAAAACCTGTATCATGGGGGGCATCGCAACAAAACATAAATATTTGTTTTTATTTATCTATTAGTGGCTCAGTCGATAGTCTTGTTTTTGGGTTTATTACTCCTTCCAATGCAGACGGTCGCGGGCTCAAATCTGGTTCAGCCTGAGTTCTTTTAAACTCTCAAATTTACTTTCATCCATCAATGTGATATTATGCGCATATAAAAACGGTGGCTTGAAACCATCCTAGCAATGAAAGTGACAGACATAGTAATAACAAATTGTGTATATATAGGTACCATATTAATTGTTCTTGGAACTGAGTAGGTAGACAATAAATGCAATTAAATTCATAGCAACTAATAAAATGCAGATTCATTACTATAGATAGACCTTATTTATGCTTAACGTAGAGAACCAGCCCAAGAACAACTTGCCCCTTTCCAGGTGGCTTATTCTTGATACATTGTGGGTGTGAAGATAGACGGGGGGGGGGGGGGAGTTAACTAGCATAGATTAATCCATCGTCACTCAAACAAGATATGGCATTTTAACATAGGGATATGCCCTAAGCCATGAGGGAAAAATTATATCATTCCTATGACTGGTTTCGAACATATCATCATATAACCGTGTACCACCACTGTCAGTTACAAAACAGTAAATTACAATACAGGAAGTGTGTATAGTTAAATTATTGATGAGCAGATATTTATATTGAAATATCGAACTATCGTGTAAAGGCAAAAGGCATCCATTCAAATTCAAAGAAGAGTCTTCCCCCTATATAAAAGTTAGCTTGATAGTCCGGCAATGAAGTAAATAAAACTTGTATGTGATATAGTTATTATTAGTTAGTTATTATTGATTTTTCAACATAGGAAACTAAGTGTTATGAATAGGTTATTATAAACTCGATTCGTATCAAGATTTGAACCTAACACACTTATTTAAAACTTCATTGATTGCACCACAATATAAACTGTAGATAGGCCTAAGCGACTGAAGGATTTGAATGACTTGAAAGGATTTAATGAATTGCATGTACTTGGATATAAAACACATTTTACTACATTGGCCCTACATATCAAATTTCAATTAAATCCGTGCATATTATTCCATAATATTTGTTGAAGGCCTTTATATAAACGACCAAACAAACAACACGCCATCTTTTTGTAATATTCATTGAATGTAATGCTTTCCTTGACATAGTAATCATTGTAATCACCTACCCTATTTACTATTTATAAATTAAGGACGTCATCTGATCACATTGAGTTAGAGAACATATAGGTACTATTGCATATCCTTACTGTTTGTATGGCTTATTTAGTGTTTAGATTTTTTGTAAAACGTTTTCCAACATTTTAAAAAGTTGTGGTGCACATTGCATAGTGCGAATAGAAGCGTGTTTTTAAAACAATTGGTTAAAAGGGAATATTTAGAATTTCGAAAATTTCTTTATGCCATTCAGATTAACGTTTGCTAACATTACGACTTATGTATATTTCTGGGCACTGATAAAGTGTTAAGTACCCGTAAACAACATTAACTAACTAACTAACTAACTAACTAACTAACTAACTAACTAATGCATGGATATTTGCATTATTTGCCATTTAAAAAATAAAATAGTGTTCATTAGAGGGAAAGGCTTATAGCGCAACTCCCCTCAGCCAGACTTGCGATGACGATTGACAATGCTGAAAACATGAGACGAGAAATATGAAAATAGAGGCTGTCCTGTCTCTTTATAATATTTATCAATTATCATTGTTTATAAGTATATTAGTCTAAGAAGCCAATGTATTAATACAGTAATTTTATTGCATGAATGATGGATGCAAATCAGAAATAGGTGATGTCAGTATCTGAATATTTAACTTTGGAAAAGATTTAGCGCAAATAATTTACACTACAATAAAAGGTCAAGATAACTGACATTCAATTAATTTTATAAAAACGTTATGCAAAGCTAAAAATTCTTTGTGCTATCCCCCACGTTTTATTCTTAATCCAAATCTACCATTTCATTTTCGAATTACATGTAATTAATTTGAAAAAAACAAACAATAAACAATATTAATTTAATTGAAGTAATTAATTAATTTCTAATTAATTGCAAAATTAGGAGTAGGTCTAGGTAGTGATGCATTTGTGTTTATCGTATTAGGTTGTTATTCATTTCTATAAGGCTTATTGAATTATTTCGTGTGGTATTACATAGAATAGAAAACTCCAGAACGACATACCATAATAAAAATAATTAATTTTATGAAACCCATTTATTTATCAATTAGTTACATTTGAATTTATATTTGTGTTAGTGTTTCTAGAGTGTTGATTTAAATATCAGTTAGTTTACTTAGTTAGACGTCCAATATTTCATGTCAGTTAACATTTACAATTTTATACGTCGCAATTAAAATTTTAATTAATTTAATCAACTAACGGAATCTGCAAATAAAATATGTCACCTAAAACCTATTCTTACATTCATATTCGACTTTTGACAGTAGCTTATTCGCAAAAAAGTTTGTATATAGACTTACGGGAGAGGGGGGGACATTGGTACAGGGGGCACATTGGTACAGTTTGAATTTTGCCACCCATGTTTAATTTTCAGCAGTGTATTATGAGTGATCTAGATGGCAGTGAGGAACTCTACCAGCTCTGAAAATCTGAGCCATTTCCATTGATAAATGGCTAAGTTATGATATAAATTGTATTTAGTGATGTGGAAAGTAAATAGTTGTGATAAACTTTGTAATGGTTGATTATAATGTTATTGTAGGTAATTCAAGCTATTTTTTTTATGTGATGACCGCAATTTATCTGATTAAATTGTAAGCACATTGCTATGACTGTACACCTAACCTCAAATTTTTTTGAATTTATTTCTAAAACAATACCAGATGGGGCACATTGGTACACAGCCTTGGGGCACATTGGTACATTACAGGCCCTATGCACCAGCTAGTGTTAATAAAAAAATCTATCTGTAGACCTAATGTTGCAGTCTATCTTAGGCCTAGATTAGTATTTAGTATATATACATAGTAAAATATGTAGCATTATAGTGTAGTATATTAGCTGTCTGTCTATTGTAGGCAAACCTCGATCTAGATATTTTCCCACAATAATGTAGTTTAACGTTAAGCTAATTTTAAGCACACACCTAATACTAGGGGCTATGTGGACAAGTTTATTAGCTCATGTATGTAAACCACTATTGACATACATAAAATAAACACTCTATGTAGGCCTAAACTTGTAAATACTGACCAGTAAACATGTGTGTACCAATGTGCCCCATACTAGTACCAATGTGCCCCGCCTATGGGGTACATTGGTACATTTGTAATAATTTTCTATATGTGGATTATTTATTAGTAGTGGTCACAAAATGTGAAAGATGTAGTACACATATCATAGATTAAGGGTTGTATTTTACTATGACAAAAGTCTCATTCCCAAATTTGCACATGTATATGTAAAAAAATTGAAATGTTCTGAACTGTACCAATGTCCCCCCCTCTCCCCTACAATGAATTTTTAATTCATATTCATTATTTAACTTTATATGCAAATTTGATAAATTTCGACACCTTAGATTTTCCGAGACTTTGAGTATGTTAAATGGGATTTTTTTCTTAATCCGATGCAAAAAGAACCATTTCTGTTGCAATTTGTTCAAGGTGAAAATTCAGTTCATCTCCTCTAATTATAGGTCCGCGAAACTTGATCGTATCTAGGTCAACAATAGAATATTCAGTCTAAGGTTTCACATATTATGTCGAAATAGGCCCCTAACCTGAAGACTTATACCTGACCCCTCACGCAAGGCTGTACCATAATCAAAATAATAGCAGGTGAACAAATTAAAAGTTGTGACCGTAGGGGAGAGGGGGGTACATGTAAACAAGCCAAACAAAAGGAATTTGGATGGTTAAAAAAATCAGCCAAAATATGAAGTGTTGTTGGTCTACACTTCCACTGCCTCGTAAGTATCAGGTGATTCTAATGACTTTACTCTGCAGCATCCACCATTTTGTATTTTTAGGTTCAACAAGTAGGCCAAAATATTTTGAACTAATTATTTATAACTAGGAAGCTTCGCAATCGCTTTTTCAGGCGCGTTGTTGTATGAGCGTATGTTTTTTTAAACGAAAAAAGTGTAAAATTGCGATTTCCAATTCCATGGGAAATTGTTTTTCGATTGCGCTCAAATTTTACACAAATATATAAATTCATAAAAATGAGATTCTGTGAAAATATCATTACAATCGGATAAAACATGTAGATGTTATTCGTCAAAGAAATTTTTTTAAAAACGAAAAATGTGTCAAGTTGCGATTTTCATAAGAAATAATTTTTCGATTGTGCTCAAATTTCACACCAATATATTAATTCATAAAATTAAGATTCTGTGAAAAAACATTACAATCGGATGAAGCATGTAGGTGTTATTTGTTGAAGAAATGTTTTAAAAATTAAAAAAATCGTTAAAATTGCGATTTTAATGAGAAATAATTTTTTGATTGCGCTCAAAAACGTGGCAGCTCTAAGTTCAGAGATTTCGAAGGCCTTCATAAAATTTAATCGCAATTCGAGTATCGGTTTAGCCGGAATCGTGTGGACAAACAAACACACAAAAATACAAAAAAAAGAAAGAAAGAAAAAACATTCCGGATTTTTTTCTCCAGTGTAGTGAAATGGAATCTTCGCTTTGCTCGCTACGCTCATTTAAATTAATATTATCTATAATAATCAAACATTGGGGTTGAAACTTGATAAAATAAGTTCATTCACTATCTAGCTACATTATGCACAACTTGGCTGCAAAATCTAATTAAATCATAGGCCCCTATTTGATAAAATCTTGACTATAAAAAAAATGAGGTTAGGCATACTTGGGGAAGGAACTTTTTAAAAGAACGAGTTCCTTTTCCCCGGAACTTTTTAGGAACTTGATCAATTTTAGTGTTGAGGAACTTTTAAGTAATCAAGTTAATACTTTCAAAGTTCCTTAAAACGTTCCAGTTGTAATTAAGTACGGTAGTCAATTTTGTACTTAGCACCACTTTTCAGTATTCGTTAGCAAACAACCTAACCGCTACGTATCATTATATAATATTTTATATGGGTCATTCTCAAATAAAATGACCCTTGTGCTGTCCCACCTTAATATTATTTTTTTTTTAGATCAAGATATTGATTTGCATAAATTTTGGTTGTACATTTTCAGAATACTTCTAGTTTTTATTAGCTCCATGAATTTTTGCACTTCTATCTTGTAAGGTTGACCTTTAATTCAATGTCGGGTATTGCAAAATGTGTTAAAACCCATGTCCCTATCCTCAAAATCAGAAGTGTTTTTGTAAAATGTTTGACTTTAAGACTAAAATTTATTTAGTCTCTAGATTGGAATTAATGCAGAAATAACAGTTAATAACTGTGTGTTAGTGACTTTTTTTAACAATTTACATTTTCAAACAATAACTAGTGGAAAGTGTTTGTCCCTAATGTGGCAATCATAATAATGTCATGACTGTTACCATTGTAAAAGAGTTTAAATAATTTTTCAAGAAGGCAGTGGATCAATCTAGAAGAAGAAGAAGAACAGCTCCTGACATGGCATCATGGAAGTTTGGTTTGTTTTGACATGAGAACTCTTTAAAATTGAAAAGTAAACATTTTAACGGTGAGTATTTTAATTCAATGTCATGAATGTTACCAAGATAAAACAATTTAATTTGTATTTAATATTTTATTTAACAATTGAGTTAAGTTACAATCAAGTTCCAGCTCATAGCTAACATATCCCTACTTTTTCAAATGGGATTGTTAACAGCTAATGAATTAATGAAGTTGAAATGTCATGCATGTTACTTGTCAGGTATGTTACTTTCAAAAAGTAACATTACCAAGGGCATCGTGGATTACTGCATTAATTTCCTGCAACTGTAGATGTCGTTTGAAGGGAGAGGTTGTAATTCATTGCCATACTCAAAAGTAACAAAACACTTGTTTTTATTGATTTTCAGTGATCACTTGTCAAGAATGTTACTTTTTGTCAAGACCGTTACCCGTAGTGTCTCTTTACTTTAAACTCAACACAAACTTGTTGGATTAGATGGATTTTATCTTTAGGTTGACTGATTTGTACACTAACAAGCAACATGATCTTAGAAAAAAATTATTACTGTTAGAAAAGTAACTTTTTTGTCAAGACTGTTACTTTTTGTCAACACCGTTACCCGAGCTAATTATTAAATTAAGTCTTATTTAAAGTTTAAAATAACTGAATCACATTTTTAATCTAGTTTATAATATTAATACTTCATTGCTAACAGTGATCTTGATAAAATTTGATTTGCCATTTGTCCATTATTAGTAAGTTAATTACCAGGTTTTGAAATTTGAGTAACATTCTTGACATTTTGGTATTATAAAAAGTGATTAAAATAAAAATGTATATTTTATTGAATGTATTAGTTTTGTGTGATAATGTAACTAAAACTATTGTGCACATGAATATAGATTTAATAAATAACTTCTTACATCCAGTGGCGTGCAGACAATGGTTCCGCGGCGCGAGCCGCGCCGGTGCCAAAGCCAGGGGGTGTACCCACCCCCTGGCTTTGGGTGACCCACCCCCACTCACCTCTAGAGAAGGTGTGGGTGGGAGAAAAAATATAACATGTACAGGTAATACAAGAGAAATTGTTATTAGTTATCACTTCACTAGGTTTGCAAGCTGGATGTAATGGTGTATAGTTGTATAGCAATATCTTGGTAGTTATGTCGTCTTCGGCATCAGCAGAGCGAACATTTTCTAAATTAAAATTGATCACGAACCGCCTTCGCACGACCGTTGAAGAGGAGAGCAGTGGTGGATGCAGGGGGCGGTAGGGGCGATCGCCCCCCCTTGATCCTTGAAAACCTAAATTTTATTCTATAATGAATATGTTCAGACACCAGAAATATCAATGTTTTCTTTCGATTATGATTTTTTTAAGTTTATTGCTTTTAGTCAATTCCTCACAGTTACACGATATTATTTTCTTTGGTTTTCCCCAAAATCGTAACACATCTATAACTTCATAGGCTTTGATGGTCCCATGAAAATTTCAGCACGATCAGAGTAGCCATTTAACCGGTAGAGCGCGAGCAGACAGAAAAAAAAACACTTAGGCTATTTTTCTCGGGGGAGCGAAATTACTCTCATTGGATGAGCGAAGCAAAGATTCCATTTCACAACACTGGAGAAAAAAATCCGGAATGTTTTTTTTCTTTCTTTTTTTCTTTTTTTTCTGTATTTTTTGTGTTTTGTTAACACGATTCCGGCTAAATTGATACTCCAACTACAATGAAATTTTATGGAGGCCTTCGAAATTTCTGAACTTAGAACTGCCACGTTTTTGAGCGCAATCGAAAAATTATTTTCATGAAAATTGCAATTTTACGATTTTTTTCGATTTTTAAAAAATTTCTTCGTCTTATAACACCTATATGCTTTTCCAATTTTAATGATTTTTTCACAGAATTTTAATTTTATGAATTAAGATATTCGTATGAAATTTGAGCGCAATCGAAATGTTATTTCTCATGAATATCCAAATTTTACGGGTTTTTTCTTTTTTAAAACTGTTCTTTGACTTATAACACCAACATGCTTCATCCTAGTGTAATGATTTTTTCACAGAACCTTAATTTCATGAATTATTATATTCGTGTTAAATTTGAGCGCAATCAAATAATTATTTCTTATGAAAATTTCAATATTACGATTTTTTCCCTTTGTTAAATTATGATTTATTAAAAAAAAATTAAATTTAAGTAAATTTTTTATTTAATTTAATTTAAAAAAAATTTCAACTTAGTAATGATTTTTTCACAGAACAACAGAAAACCGCATATAACACATGGCAGCACAATGCACCAATTACGCTCATCCAACAACGCGGCGGGACTTAAGCGTTTTCCTAGTCCAATAACATTAATTTCAACACTGATTTTGAAAATGTGAGGGTATAGAAACACATGAGCGATAGCGATTACAAAGGGACTTAATTCAGTTTGTTGTTGGGCTTGGGCCTTCTTTGGGTTTTACCTTCCTCCAGAGGGCCTATTTTAGTGAGCAACTGCAAAACAATATATTGAAATATACCCTCTCTAAAGTCACTAAAACTCGTTTTTGAAAAAAAGGCCTAAAAAAAAATTCCCTGCGGGACTAAGCCAGGGGGCTACGCCCCCCAGACCCCCCGTGTGGTGCGAGCTGAGTCGCCCCCCCCCCCTACTTTGAGAGGTCCTGGATCCGCCCCTGGAGGAGAGACTCGAAGACCTAATGACCTTGGCGTGTGAAATAGATATAAACATAGCTGTAGATAGGTTTGCTGCTTCTTCAGAAGTATACAAACGTACCCTAGTCTACCACTAGCTAGACACTGTCACTCATGTTGTTGTCAAAACCATATGCATAGGAAGTACTATAAATAATATTTTACAATTCGCTCAATAGACATCCACTTTTTCCTAGTTGAAGAAAATTTAAAGGGGCTGTCTTAATAATTGTATTGTAACCTGTGATTAATGTTAGATTCGGTGTGCTAATTACCTTACGATCAAACAGACCATACTAGGTTAATTGTATATCCACATTATGATTTTCTCAGTGTGTTAAAAACATATCCACAAATTGAAAATGGTAAATGGTTAATTTAATATAAAATTTGAAATAAATAAAAGAATATAGCAAATATAGCAAATCCTTGAAAAGTTTCCTATAAATTATTGCAAATTTGCAATTAGTAATTTAGTGTCCTAAATGTCTCAGATCGCACTACAGGCTATCTTGAGGGAATAATGGACCCAAAAATTTTCCGCCTCCGGCGGCTGGGGCTTCGCCCCAGACCCCGTGTGGCCAGCGCAAGTACATACACGGGGGTGGGTGTACCCATTAGTATGATCGCGCTCGCGCCGGTCCCTATCGAACCTCTGCACGCCACTGCTTACATCAATTGTCACTTTTATGTCCGGTAACAGTCATGACATTTTCGTACACTTGGATTGATGAAAATGCTTGTATGTAAAAATTTTTTGTTTTTTTAGATAAACCCTTTTAGGGCTGTAAGAACAAATTATTGGATAATGTATTGTTAAAGGAGGCATCCAATTTTATGTTATAATTTTTTCTTGCAAGCAATTTTTCAATATGGTCATTACATTTGAGAATGACCCATATATGTAATAAATAGTTTTATACGCATGCTTGCAAGATGCACGTCAGTCACTCTGCAGTCGCATTAAACAAACTTAAAGATAAAAGGGAACTTTTTAAAGGAACTTGAACTTTTTAGAGGTAGGGCCTACCTAAGGATGTAAAAAGGAACTTGAACTTTATAAAAGTTATTTTTTCAATTGATGAACTGAATATTTTAAAAGTTCCTTTTCAAAAGGAACTTCCCTAAGTATGAGGTTAGGGGCACATGTAAACAGACATGTGGGGGGCACATGTAAAAACTTGCTATCACATACTAGATATATGCATTTTAAAGTAGCTAACCATAACTATTATTACTTACCCTTAGCAATAGGTGTAGACTATTGGAGATTAGGACAAGGATTAGGTAGAAGGGTTCTTTCAAAGCGTTAGGGACGGGACCTAACCTAGATAAAACCTGAACCCACCCTAGTCGGTGACACTGCTCGAGCAACTTTTAGTTTTTTATGTCTAGTAGATCTGAGTGAATATAACATTAAGTTAAGTTAATGCATCTCTTATTAAATGAAACAAACTTTGTCATTCAAAAAGGTTATACAATTGACATCAGCACAGCTTGTTTACATGTGCTCCGCCCTGGGGCACTTGTAAACGAATACAATTTATTGTATTTTACTGTACAAAACTAAATAAGTAGGCCTGTAACTTCTAAAATTCTTTTGGGGACACATTTAGTACAAGAGAAATGTACAAGTTAACTGATTTTCACAATTTGAATTAAAAAATGTGTTTCTGACTGAAGTTTTGACTGACCGAAAAAGTGTTTACATGTGTGTGTAGGGGTGAGGGCCCCTACGGTCTAGTCTAGTTTGTTCATTAACATTGTTTGGAATAAATATCAATAAAATTAATTTCAAATATAACAACATGTAGACCTTAACTTAAATAGGCCCTAACATAATTATAAGGTAATATGTAATATCATCAATAAATTGAGAGTAATATTGCATCAATTTACACGTACTGTGGTCTAATGTCTTGAAATGGTTGAAAGATGTGTCAACAGAAATAGCCTAGGCCTAATCTTAAAAATATTATTTTATTGCGATGTTGTGATCATAAAAAAGTAGGCCTAACAATACCTGTGATCGGTATGTTATTTCTACATTGACAGGTATTTTACCGTTGTCAAAGAAAGTAAAAAATAAAGCTATGAAGTTATGTCAGCCAAGTTCAAAGAGTCGTAACGACTATTCGGGATTACAATTTTCGAAGTATGGTACGGCTTATCATAAATAGAGTAATTCCCTCAAATTCTGCGATTCTGACCAGTGGCGTAACTTACTAAGCGCCCCCCCCCCCCCCCACCGCGAACGTAATTCACTATAGGGCCCCCTAACAGCAGGGTTGGCAAGTTTCAGCCATCCCCTGGTTTAAACAGTGGTTTTAACCGGCCTGGTCAAAACTCATTTTAGCCGGTTTAACCACCTTAAACAGAAAGTACCTTAACATACTTCTACACAATCATTTTGACAATAATTTTTAATACATTACATGTACACGTAGGCCTATGCCAACTTTTACAATTTACACAAACTTGATCAAGGTAATAACTTATTTTGTTTTCGTTATATTAGGTACCGTAGCCCTATATGATTAGGCCTAAACACTTTTATTCCACGTGAGTAAACAAGTTTCTACTGTTAAGGTGTCAAAAGTCAAAACAGATGAAAATTAGTGGATTTTGAATTGGTTCAGAAATTTGATTTTTGTTCTCCTGGCATTATTGATTTCAAATTTACTGCGTTTCTGCTGCCAACCTCAATGAATGGGTGGTGAGATCACGCCTTCACGTAATGAGCTAGCTGCTAGCATGACCGTTAAAATGTTCCAGTATTACAAAATCGTTTTCTAAAAGGAAAAAATATGTGTACGTACCGGTACATCAATTTCAGAAGCAGTTTGATGCCGTTTTACAGTTTTACGATTTTATAGAGTGGTTCCGTATTATTATTCCTGAACAGATTGTCATCATAATACAAGGGTGACCAGCGTTGCAATCCCTCGGCAGTGGCATTGAAAGTGAAACGCAGTAGGCCTAGGCCTACAGCCTACTGACTGAGTGCTGATAGACGTTAAATAAATAAATAAATAAATAAACAAGTAGGCCCCCAGGCCTAAAGGCTATAGAATACAGACGTCCATTACAACGATCTAATTCTAAAAACTGATGATATAGGCCTAGGCCTACCGGTATTGCATTAGGCAGATGTAGTTTTTCCAACTTTTGGCCTTTTCAAAAAACCAGTTTTAGCCACTGGCCTGGACAAAACTAAAAAAAAGCCGGCTTTTTGCCAACCCTGCCTAGCCGTTTTTTTTTTTTTTTTTTTTAAATATTTTGAAGCACTTAGAAAGAATATTATTTATTCAGATGCATGGGTGGTCCCAGCCATTTGTGAAATTTCAAATTTTTTCGCATGAGTTTCCCTGAAATCATCACATATTACCACGAATGGTAGCTAAAGTAATGTAATGGCCACTGAGTGTTCACATCAAATTGTAAGGTTTAGCACGAGTAGCATGGTATAAGATTTTGAGGATGAAGGAACCGGTACTTCATGGTCTTCTTGTAAGAATTGGGCCTAAAACTGCACTAACAAGATTTGTTTTCTCTGCCACGCATAGGCCTATAGCCCTAACTAGAGATATACGTTTTTTAGCATTTAAAAATTTAGAATATTTAGCATTAATTATGACAAATTTAGCATTTGGTAGCATAAATTGGTTTCCCTTCCACCAAAACCCTAAATGTAGGGTTTCTTATAGGCCTACTTCTCAGGGGCGCCGGATTTTGAAAATTCCGAGGGGTGCTCAACTTCGTGGAGAAGGGACTAAGCACGGGCAACATTAGCGCCGCAGGCGAAAATTTAAAAAATCACGTTTTTAGAGTGCATTTAGTGCGTTTCAGACAAAAATAGGGGGCTGGATGCAATACCGAAATACTGTAGTTTTTGTACCGCAAAAACTAGAAAACTACCAACAAGAGAATCGAAACACTAACAAGATAGATCATCATGTTACCAAAATAATGCAATTTTTTACAGTAAAAACTTGAAAACCGTAAAAAAATATGGAATTGCGAGATAGACCATGTTACAACCATCGAATATGCATATCATTACGTTCGCGATCGCGTCCAACAATCATGAGCCTTCCTGCATGACTCAAAACTTAGATAGTTATAGGCCTAACTTGTATTGAAGTCGGGTGCTTCAGCCCCTGAGCACTCACATAATCGGCGCCTCTGCTATTCTAATGGTAAATGATGTTATTATAGGAACATTTCAATTCAATATAGTCATGGATAAAAAATGCTAGAATAGGCCACATTAATAAACTAGCCTAGTTCTCAATAGGCATTAAAAACATTATTTTTAGTAAAATTAGCATTTTGAATTGCCAAAATTAGCATTTTGTAGCATCAAAAACCTGAAACGTTAAAAACCCGTATCTCAACCTATAACAATCAAAATGGATGTTGATGATTGATTGGCGCAATCATCATATTATCAGGCTCGCCTAATTCACAATCTACACGTTCAATCGTAATGATCGTCAAAAACAAACCCTGATGAAAACAGGAAATTAATTAAATAGTTTCTCAACTCTTAGTGAGTTTTAACCTCAACATAGTAGCGCAACTGGCTCAAGTAGGCGGAGGTATCATGTCACTGGTATGTCGTAAGTGACGTTTCAAATGTCTCAAATTGCTAGTCGTAGGCCTATGCCTAAGAATTTTGTAGCCCTAAGTAAAAGAAGATGAACATTTTTATCTAGCTTAGGGCTATGACTCCCTACGATCAAACCTCGTGACCGTGTGTGAACGCTAGCACGTGTTCCCTATAGGCTGCTCCTTACGACTACGACCAAACCTTACCTAGAGGTAACCTTTATGTGAACTGGGCAAAACAGCCTACGGAAATAATTGTTTTTCATCTTTATTTAGTTAGAATGAGTTGACAGTAGGGCTGTAGGCTTAGGCTCTATCACAATGTTAAGACCTAGGCCTAGTCTATCCGAAAGAATTTTTAGCCTTTATAACGTCCCATCCCATCTTTAGTCAAGGGCAAGGCCTAGCCAAGAAAGAAAAAAATCAACTCAAGCTGAAAGCTTTTCAGATTCAGACAATAGGCCTAGGCCTACTTTAATAATCAATACCGGTACTAGGGACTACGCATCACGGCATATAAAAATACAGAGAAAAAAGCACAAACAACTAAAAGTAAACTACCGGTAGCCTAGGCCTCAGGCAGACATAAAAATTTAGGGCCTAGTCAAGATAGGCTAGGGTGGAGGGCCATCCCTATCACCTTCTTTAGCCTAATCAATGCTATTCCCATCACTGATCGACGGATCGTTCCTGTGATCTGATCAGAGACAAGGATTCTATTTTATTTTTTATTATTAAGTTTAATGAATGGCCTTTGAAATCTAGGTTTATTTTAGCCAGTCAAGATGCTAGGCCAATAATTGCAATTTTTCATTTGAGAAGATGAGTGGTGATAGATGAAGGGTGAAGGACATTTACAAAAACCGATGCCTTATGCGGGACTCGAACCCACGTCCCCTTGGTATCGTAGGCCTATTCCTTGGACAGACGCCCTAATCGAATATGCCACTGCGGATGGCAATCTAGTAGGGCTACACATATAACCACTGCCGTCTTGATGTTGGTAATGGTGATTCTAATTAGGCCAAACTGTAGTTTTGTTCCTGTTTAATGTTACGGTATGTTGTTAATAAGCATGTTAGGGCTAATTCATGCATTGCACAAAGTATCATATTCAAACATTATATTGTATTGCACTAAGTGGGAATGTGGGACACCCGTCACGTTGTCAATAATGAATAAATAATAATGATAAGACCAAGGCCTAGCCCTAGCTAAAATCTTAAGTAGACCAGAGACCCTAGCCTAGGCCTAGTCAAACTCCTGGGCTAGGCCCTAGTCAACCACGTGCGAAATACGCCTAGGCTAGGCCTAGCAAGGTTCACACAAAGGCCTAGGCTAGGCCTAGGCATGAACATACAATCAAAACTAGAGTCTAGGCCTAGCCTATTCCGAAAATCGATAGGCTTAGGTTTTGTGTGTGAACCTTCTAGGTTAGGGCTAGGCCTAGGCCTATTTCGCACGTTCCTAGGGCCTAGGCATGAGCATGCTGGAGGCTATCGACACTCGCCCAAAAATCGATAGGCCTAGCCTAGGCCCAATCAAATTGGTGATTCAAAAGGGTCTAGGACTAGCCTAGGCTCAAAGTCTAGGAATCTCAGATAACCCCTAGCCCTACAACAACTGACCGACCCCAATACATCATGAACCAGACGGGTAGGGCTAGGCCTAGGCCTACGAAAGGCGCGAAAATCCAGCCACACACCGGCCTCGACCCTAGCCTAGGCGGCCAGGTTGAATAAATATAATTTTACCCGTTAAATATCGATTAAAGATACATTTTGTTTGGTCAACAATGACATACACCCACATTATTTAGGGCACCAGTATCTGAAAACATTTTACGCTACAGATTCATTCGTTGTCATAGTTACGGCAAGGCACATCCATAGTAACCTTGAAAATTTTCTTCCCGCCGAGCGAATAGTGAACCCGTCCACAATCTCATTATTCAGGCATTGATACAAAGAGAACGAAAATTTCACTGAAAATACACTTTCCAGGATATGTTAGATGCTTTGAATAATACAAATACGGTCAAATTGCCCCTAAATACATGTAATTTCAGTGATTTAATGGTTATTCAATGTAATTCAAAACAATGAAAGAGCGGGACGATAGGCCTAGGCCTTCTAACGGATTCCACATACCGACGTCAGGTTCGGATATAACCTAGAAATTCACTTATATACCATTATTATTATGACATAAAATGTATGTGTCACTTACTTGTAATATTTCTAAATACACGAACTGCTGCCTTACGGATAATTCACTTGAAAACACCATGTATATTCGCGAATTAATCAACAATCGGTACCCACAACGTTTTCACAGAGAAATACACAGCGACTGTTGAGAGCGGACAAAGGCAAGACAGAGTTTGAAATCCTTGCGTTCGGATTGGTTGATTTTGAACTACTTGTATTCCCGCCGCGATTTGATTGGACAAACGAGGCCGGTGGGATGAGGTCGTGTTCGAAATCGAATAATGGTGCACATGGCCGCCAAAAGAGTAAATTAAGAAAAAGCCATTTCACAATTATTTAGCTATGAAAACCAATAATAATGGCACTATGAACCACTTTAAAATTATGAGTAAATAATCTATGAATTTCTTACTTACTTGTATGTGCGAATCATCAAGTAGATTTATGGAACAAACCGGAAACTTCTATGGAAATTATCTGGAATGTTCACACCCAAATACGAGGCCCTGCTAGCAAATATGGCGGTCTTATTCCGCGGCTCAACAACGAGAATATGCTACGAAATTAAAATCTCTGATTATAACTCATAATACGAGGTAATTTTGTTACCTAATCGTTTAAAATAATAATTATCATCTTCCAAAAATACCAATTACTATGTTCACATAGAGTAAATTAAATAAAATTGAATAAAACGAGTTTCTAGGACGAGTCCATTATTTTTGACAGGAGGGGTGTGGGTTTCCGTTGTCACCGGCGGAGTGGCGGGAACATTGGGATATAGAAATACACGTGGTTCTTACAAAGCATGAAAACATACACATAAACACAAATGTTGTATTAAAAATAGTAGTTTCATTATTACAATCCCCATAATTACCGCATTGTTGAGAACATAAGGTATGGCAAGACTATGCAGTCTAATATACAAATAACTTGGGTGCGGTATATCAACAACATACCCGTTTATATGCATTAAATAAAATTCAAGAAAAGTTAACAGGCATTTCAAGTGCAAGTAAATAATATCAATAATTAATATTTGATTTGTAATTAATTAATTAATTAAATAATTAATTATAACACCAAATATTATAATCATTATTACTATTATTCCAATAATATATTCTGTAACAACAATAATTGACAAGTTAAAATGTTTCTATCATCAGTAACCAATCTAATACAAAATTAAAATGGATCCTCTCAGTACAAAATTAGATTCCATGAAGCAAAAAACAAAGCTATAAAATTTCTAAAACTATAAACTTAAATCAAATTTACATACAAGTAGTCCAAACAAGTCCAAAGTACAATACACTGTTAATTTAAATGAAAACATCATTTGGCAAGAATACAAATACTGATCATGAAGCAAGTATCACTTTATTTAGCAACACTGCCAATGGCAATGGGTCAATAACCCAATATATATAATTATGGCAATCATAATTTGTCAATGTCAACAAAATGAGTGAAAACTGAAAAGCAGCAATCAAAATAGTCTACAATGGCACTTTCAGATGAATATTGACGTGTTGGAAAACCTTTTTTTACCCTGTAGGTAGTGTTTGTTTATGAAGTTTTTTGTTTTGAGAAAATTATAAATTGTCTATTAATTATATAAACGTCAATAAAAATATCTAAAATATATTTCAACAGTTTTACAGAACTTTGTTTATGATATAGTAAGCACAAGACAATGACATGAATGATTAACTCAAAGAAACAAAAACTGTACTGTAGTCTCGACTATATAGGCCAAACCTGAACATAAGACGATCCCCCAACTTCTCTTGTCAACATAAAAAAAAACATGCAATATAAGCTGGTACAGGCCTTTTAACCCTTAAATGAATGTAAAAGGGTAGGCTTATATTCAGGACAATATTATTCTATTATTGAAGTTAGTTCCTTGAATATTGAAATAGTATATAAAATGTTTTACTTTTTAGTTCTATTGCATAGGCTACCCTATCTTGGCATAATAATTAGGTCAAGTTACCGAGCCCAACATAAAACTGTGCGAGGCAGGAAAAAAAACGCAGGCCAATGAAACAGGCCAGTCAAGCAAACTATTAACAAACTTTAACAGTATCAATAATTAAATCCAGAATTTTGTTCAAATATCATTAAAAAAGAAAAGGGCATTGGTTATTAACTGTGACATAAAATTTTGTACAGTACTACGTACATACACTACGAGAAGTTCTGTATATAATACATAAATTAAATTAAACTCGTAGTGTTGTCACTCGAAATTAGAGCGGGCTCTTTGTACAAAAATGAATGCCTTCAATCTAAATCCAAATTTTGTAAAATTTAGTACACATTTTATAATACGTTGTTGTGTTCCATTACTCGGTACACTCCTGCCAAAGGGGTTTTCTGTGATTTATTTACCACAACTTGCCACTTATTACAGTGCAGACAAATACAGTACGGTAGCTTTTTACATGGCAGGAATAATAGGATTTATATTTCGGAACTTTGTTGTACAAAATTATAGTGCATGCAATTCAATGTCGTTTGGTTGGTAAATATCAATATAGTATTTCAATCAGAGTCAATGTTGTATTCCATTTACTTGAATGAATAATGAATAATGATGCACAAGAAAACTGATTGTGATGTATTGTTCAATAACATTTCGATAACCGATAATGAAAATACCTGGTGGTGATTATGATTTTTTTTTTTTAATCCAGAATGTGTCACATCATACCACAGCTAGTCAATAAGGAATGTTCACCGAGTCGGAGTCCAAATATTCACGTGGATGTAAGAAATGGATAGAAAACCACTTATAACCACTATTACTGTGCAAATTAAAACCAATTTAAAGTAAATATTTTAAATTCTATTGAGGCACAGAGTTTGAAGTATTTTATTTTTATTACCCGCACATGACGTCAAGATTTGAGTCTAGAGCTTCGTTGACCAATGTGCAAAGCTGTTTAATGTCTTTGGAGCAATGAATAAACTACCGCCTTCTAGATTACACAGTTAATATCACTGTTTGGCATTAGGCCTACCTTATTGGTCGATTCGCAATAATAGCTAATAGTGGCTAGGTTTTCCCGCCGTTATTATTGGTACAGTACAACTTTCAGCTAACTTTTATAAATGAAAATCTTATCTAAATAAATATGATTAACGTATTCAGAATGAAGTCCTTAATGTAGTAGAGTGAAAAAAAGTTAAGGAACATTCCCTATTTATTTAGTGTGACTTACTGATACTTTACAATCACGGAGGATCAAAGATTTCTCACAATTTGTGACCGATAAAATGTTGTGATGACTTTTTAACACTTTCAATCTGACATTCCCACCGGCCGGAAAAAGTGCTACTATTTTTATGGACATATCATTTATCAATTGATAAATAATGCAGCAACTATTTTGTTCATCGATTAATTTATATTTAATCGTTGTGCACCCTTAGGTAATTGACCTACATGACCTTTTTTTCCTCCCGATCCCCACAAATGAGTGTAGGTATGAGGGGCAAAGTAGGAATGAATCCAATATTTGAACCCAATCTCAATTTGAACCCTTAGTACAAACTACAACAAATAACACACAGTTCTTGGGAAATAGTAGGCTCCCAAACATCTCAATAGGGAACTGTCCTTCATTCTAGAACTTGAATATGTTGACAAGTGCTAACAAATAACAACACATAGCCTCAAATATAGACAACAAGTGAGGTTTCTTAGTCAGGTTCTTACAAGTGTCAATATTTAACGCACAAGATAAAAACCTGCCTTTCTGCCAGAAAATAGCTTGTAACGTCATCTTGAGGTCTGTAGAAGCTAGCAGACACCTTGTCACGACTAAGCGTCCAGTTAGGCCCTAACAACATAATCACATCACAGCCTATCTATGTAGCTTACTTTGTGCGGTAGTTCAAAACCTAACAACTTTGAGCACCCATAGAAACCACAAAACTTATATTTTTTAATTGTGATGTTTATTAAATTATGTAATAAAAGTACTGAAATGTAGGTAATTTAAAAAAAAGCATATTTCAAGCAAAGAACAGTTCCAAACAGAAAAAACCCATACACATCATTACATTAGCACCCATTTTGATATTAAAAAACAATGACACAATCTTACTTACGGTACAAAACAACTAGTTCCAGACGGAATGCTTTTCTTTAACCCTTTGCACTGGTATGGCGGTTATCAGCGTAGGCCTAAACCCTAATTTTTTTAATTGATTTTTTTTTGTTTTGTTAAAAGAACTGTTTTTAAACTTTCAAATATATGCCAATAGGTGTAAAGTGTAAACGTTCACGGACCTGGTATTAACACTAAAAAAGCTAGTGTCAACACTTTACATTGGCTTTAGGGCTAGTGAAATTAGAGCGAGTTTTAACACTGAAGCGAACGAACGAGCCTAATATGTCATGTATTTTTATGTAGCCTACTACAGTTTCAACGCATTCTTTATAACTAACAAAATAATTTGAGTGCAAAGGGTTAATGTATTCTTGATCATGACAGTACTACGTAACTAACTTCTTCTTTTCTACATCACATGAGCTGTAGTCACTTTATAATGTGGCACTTGGAACAGGAAAGCACTACATATTGGCAAGAATTGTGCTGCCTGATCAATGCACTATGAGGTCTTTTGTTATTAAATCTAAAGAGATACCTCCCTCAAAACTTGTTACATATTGTATCGTTAAAAAAGGTAGGCTGCAAATTTTAAACAACGGGAAACAGCTAGCCTACTTTGGCACTCAGAACACCAGCGAGACCTGCGTGCCAATATTCAGCAGCCGAGTTCGCCAAAATCAATCTGTTTTTGCGCTGAGCCGATACAATTATTTGCAAGGGGAGTCGCGGATATTTTTTCTTCCGACTCTCCATGTAAGCAAACAATTATGCTTACCTAGTGGCTGAATATAGGCACGTGTCTATTCTACACTATCTAGGTATTTGCTTGGCAAGAATGAGTGTAGTATCCACTCTCCACAAAAAATGAGAGCTTTGAAGAACAAAGTTTAGTTAGGCAACACATTAGTTAGTAGTACACACACACACATAAAATGAATCACAAATCACAATAAAATCACAATTGTCCGTCTTAGGTTTAATGAACGAAAAAAAGGCAGTAGGTACTGTACTTGCATACCTACACAAATCATTACCTTTATCACGTTCTGGTGATGTGTTACCGCTAGGTTTCCAATCTTAGCAAATCTGATGATAATAATATAGAATCTAAATAAACAAAATTAATAAAGCTAAACTTTTTGTTATAGTAGCACCAATTTCATTTCTGATAAGTTACCAAGGGTTTACAAAATATGTTAAATGGCACCTTTTGTACAAAAACATTATATCTAGCACTGGTACCAGTAACTCATAAAATAACCTTTGAAATTTCAAATAAAGGAATACATCCAAATTGTACATGAACCCGATTTTAGTAACATTCTTCGACGAGTCCACCGATTTTGATTTTGTTGTTACAGTCTCACTAATTAATCGAAACAATCGCAATCGTCATATTTATTGTTTGATAGCACCCACTTTATATTCTGATTGCTTCAATTTGACCTTGTGATCTTTCATTCGCTTTTCTTTAACTATGCCAGATGGTCTTAGCTGCCTTTTGTCGTGATTAACTATAAATAAATATAATCCCTCGACCATCGTCTGTTTAAATTCTAAACGTTCCGGAATCGATTAGGCCCTACATCCAAAATGTAATAAATGGGTACGCTTTACTCAACTCCATGTTATTTTATATGATGTCATATGAATACAAACTATACACACATTATCTTCTTGGCAAGATTAATGTGAAACTAAGTTTCAGCAGCATGCAATATTGTGCCTTTTGAATAAGTATTGACCCAAGAACATGCTTATCGCAGCGATGACTTTTTTCTTCAATCGCAATGCTTAAAACTGCTCAAAATTGTAAAAAGCTTTTAGGGTAATCGAGTTTCTTGTATAAAAATGTCAAAATACCAAATTATTATTTATATTGCCACTATGTTAACTTGAATGTCTAGACATGTAATACAAATGCATGTGTAACTTCAGTAGTCCACACCATAATTCGTAATCTGATACAAATTATACTGTTAACAGTTACAGTAAATATTTAGAGTACCGTATTGTACCGAATATAAGGCGACCTTTTTTTCATTATTTAAGGTCTCAAAATCCCTCCTCCACCTATATGCGAGCATCGGCATTTTATTTTAAAGGTCAATTTCAAACACCAAGTTACAGCACCGTGTGACAAGGAAATACTGTACGTAGTTTACTGCTTCTGTCTGGCGCTGGCCAACTATACAGCAGGCATGGAGGACGCGACGCTATCTCCATAATAGTTCCAGGCCTACTGACGAGTTAAGTGTGATGCAGAACAGCTGCCTGGGCGATAAGAACCGGTCCGTGTAGAGATATCGCTACGTCATCACGGGCTCCGCGGAAATAGGCCGCGAGAAAAACGACGCTGGCACGAGCTCCACGCGGAGGAAATAGACCGCAAGAATAACGGCACATAAAATAAAAATATTTTGTTAAATATTCCTTTTTTTAAATTTTGATGACCAAAGTTATGGGGTCGGCCTGTATTCGGCACAATACGGTATATTCGAGTGACGAACAATTTTTAAGTTGCCGTCTCAAATTTAATAATTGTGGAATGTTGAAAACACGTATTTTAACATGTTTGAACCTGATGAAAACAGCCTAGCCTTCTATAGAAATTTGGATAATACTTCAATACTACTTCACAAGGGCTACCCGGTACTTGAAATTGTTTTAACAAAAAATACATTTTTATAATAGTACCAGTAATAATAATATCTACAAGGCTATTAATATTAACAATAAAAAAATCTTCCACAACATTTAATAATTGAATTCCCTTAATACTATCAACTTTATGGCATGTATAAAATCCAAAACCTTTCATTATTAAATTGTCTATCTTTTTGGTTTTATCTTGTTGCCTAAAAACAGTTGGTCAAGAATATAAAATACTTGACAAAGTGTAGATAACAATGTGATTAAATATCAACAACACAGCCTCTTACTCAACACAGTATTTCCTTAGTTGTTTATATACGTAAAGTAATCGGAAATACACAGGCACAATCCTACACAGAGCAATAGTATTATGAATAGGCCTAGGTACAATACAACCTACATAATACTGTATTGCTGAGGATTAGACAATGTCGGTTGGAACCATTGATTTAAAATTTAAAAAAAATGTAATAATATCCATTATTAAAATGCTTAAGTTACCGAGAAAAGCGGATTCAAACCACCTAGAGATGATGATGATTTTTGTATGCAGGACGATTACAAAAAAATCACGCCTAACGCGGGATTCGAAACCACGTCCTCGTAGAGCCAAATATTATGCTTTGGAACAGCGCCCTAATAGTATGTGCCACCGCGGACGGCTAAATCACCTTGAAAATGCGCTACAGTGGAACTTCGGTCCAACGATTTTTAAGGGACTGAATAAAACAAATCTTGCAGGCGGGAAATCGTTTCAGCGAGGGAGGAGCACACAAAGAATTGAATTTTGTGATTTACAGTACGCGGTCTATTTTATTGGTGTAGCGCCTATACACGCGTCAGCTGGTAGTTGGACCAAAGTTCCACTGTAGGAGTATTTTAAAACATGGCTGCCTGAAATGGAGGATTGTTCTTCAGTAAACATAATAATTACTGTCAAACTCAACTGACAAATTGAAAGTTTTATCCTCCATAGATCGTTATTTACAGCTTTTGCTATCCGAGGGACATGTTTTGATGGAGTTGTCAATAGATTAGAAAGCATGTAATATCAGCAGCCGCACACTATGCAATGTAATAGCCATATGCAATTTAGAATAGTCAAAATTGACCTATCTGCTTAGAGCTGAACTACTATACAACTGCAAAATTTCTTCTTCTTTTCATATGCCCACAAACAGCCTACTCGGCCATCATGTAATGCCGTGTTATCCAATAGAGACAAGATTCCTTTTGTACATGTGTCATGCCAAGTGGTCGTGTCGAGTAAAGTAGTTTACTAGAGGAAATGAGTAAATAAATATACATTTAAAACCGGCGTTTTGTAGCTCGGAGAGTATAATAGTGTGAGCGCTGGTTTACACTCTCTCTACAAAACTTGTTAGGGTAATATTCTTGTCTATGGTTAGACCAATAAAATAATTTATGTAGGCCTATTCACCCGTCAGACTGGTATCATTTAAATTTAAAATCACTGGCAACAGAAACTCATTCAACTGCGGGTCCGAAGCGTATAACAATAGGTGGACGCTGGGTTCGAATCCAGTATAGTATAAGGCATGTGTTTTTGTCTTCATCCTCATTGTCTTGAATAGCAATACTCCAATAATAGCGAAGGAAAACAACATGAACAAAAATTTTAAACTTAAATCGATTACAAATACTAGCTTTAGATTTTAAATAAGTTGTCAAGAGCATGAATTGAAATAAAATGTACAAAGAAAGTGTAGGTTTGAGATATCGGCTTGGGAATAGCACTCACGTAAATCAACAATTCCAACCAACATCTCTACACGAGTCCCCCCGTCGTTACGTCGCGCGCTAGTCCCGTCCCGCGGGTGGCACGTTACCTACAGCGGGGATGAACTTGCAGTAGACGTCGATCCCGCGCAGGAAGACGTCCTCGTTCAGGAACTCCTCGTGGTCGTGGAGAAGGATCGGAGTGTTGTTCATCGGGGAGAAGCCAATGGCGGGGAGGCCCACCTGGCAAGAGAAGAGATATTTAAATCAATCAATCAAAACACAAAGGCCAACAGTGAGAAATATGACATTTTTTAATAATGTATGTCGGTCGGTAAATTACAGACAGTAAAACTAACCCAATTTACCAAGAGATTTGATTATAATGGTGGAAAATTAAAAACAATTCTATTTTATCCTAATTCAAGAATATACCTACACATCAACAAGACAGTGGAATTCAAAACCTAAAAAGCAACTGAACTAGGTATCATGGCACTGTCTGCAGGTGGAATCGTGCCCAGCTTGATTGACCTATGTTTCCTACAGAAATATGTCGGTCTCTAGTTGGTCAATGTTTGCTCGTCGATGATGTCGGCGCCTACAGGGTTGGCTTGGTCTGCTTTAAATATAATGTACCCCTCTGAAAATCAGTTTTAAATGTGACCGAGTGGGTAGACTAAAATATACGAATGTATTTATTTATTTACGTTGTTAATGCATTGGTAGCTCTGTCATCTAAATCCCAGACAGATCGTAATAAAAATGTAAACTCACCCCTCGTATGTATCTGCTGTCGGTTCCTCCTGTGAAGATCGCCTTTGTCAGCGTAATATTCCTTTAAAAAACAAAACAATGCATGAACAATTCAGTTTCATGAAGTTCCTTGTATAAAGAAAGGAAATAAACTATCTGCGATGCAAAGATGATCCAGATAGCGCTTTTTGCGTTTGTTTTAGTTGCCGATCGAGTTGCAAGCAGCACTGTAGCCACAAAGATCGTAAAGGCAAGCTACATTATCAAGTAGGCCTTGTATAATCTACATGGTTTGATGTGCAAACTAGGCTAGGCACCAAGCTGCTTAGCTTTAGAGAAAGGACTTTAACATTTGCAGGCGATGCAGATTGTATAAAAAATAAAAATGTAAAATGTTACTTATTTACAGAAAATCTGTTTTAAATCTGACCTGGTTAAAAAATTCTTAGGCCTAGGCCTAGCCGCCTAGGCCCTAGGAATGTTGCATCACAATTTGACCTAGGCCCATGTGTTGTGTTTATTAATAACATTGCAGTCTTGCAGAACTTGTTAATAACATTTTAATCGTATACCAATTCTATTTTTCACGTTTAAGATCACATAATCCAAACTTTATAAACAAAAACGAAAGAAAACAATTTTGTAGGCTCCAATCTCCATTGTTTGTTCTTGGCTGTTCAATTTATCTTGCATCCTCCCAGAAGCAACTGTTCTGGCAGAAGCAGTTCCTACTAGGGATGACATCGGGTACTCGGGTAGCCCGGGTACCCGGTTCCAGAAATTACCCGGAGCCGATTTTAAGATCCGGGTATATTTCGCGGCCGTTTTTAGGCTAATTCACAAGTTTAAATTACGCGCTACGTGGTTGCGGTCTTTCCCGCGGAGCGTGCCCGCTGTCTAAAGAGTAACTGGAGTTGACGACAGAGCGCGTTGTAAGCTATCATGTGCTTCCTCCGTCTTGGCGAGTCGCGCCCATGCCACGAGTGAGTGCAAGAGAGAAAGATGCGGCAATAAATCTTGGACACTGCCGTCTGCGCAGTACGAGATGCGCGTAAGATCCAACCAACTCACACTCACAGCTGACTGACAAAGATGGTTGGGTGTAGAAGAATTCGCGATGCAATCATCTTTCAACCGATTCACGAAATTCGTAATCACGACGCATAGGATTGTTATTCCTGGGCTTATCTTATTTCTTTCCTAGGCTTATCTTGCGACGAGAGCTTCAGCGCGGGATAAATTAGTGAGAGATTTTCCCACATTCGATGCGTGTTTGTTTTCCCCTGCTTTCTGCGCATAGGCCTAGGCCTACCTACAACGAGTTTCACTGCCTGTACAGTGTAATTGGTAAACTAATCTTTGGTGTAATGAAGAATGAAGATCATTGCCTGGTTATCAAGCGGTTCTTTATTTGTGAACGATTATTGCAAAAGTTTCCAGAGACGAAACTAGTCAGTCGGTTATGACCTTCAAACCAACTAGTAGCACTTAGGACACAGCGTTTCCACACATCGTGAG
The DNA here is from genome assembly GCA_024449915.1 of Sweltsa coloradensis. Taxonomy (NCBI): domain Eukaryota; kingdom Metazoa; phylum Arthropoda; class Insecta; order Plecoptera; family Chloroperlidae; genus Sweltsa; species Sweltsa coloradensis. The sequence goes on from JAMZAV010004904.1 coordinate 37,127, forward strand.
TAACGGACCCGGGTACCCGTAATTTGAGTGCTGAAACCGTGTTCCGAATTTTTACTACCCGATGTTCTCGCTAGTTCTACAATGTCTAGGTCACGGCTCCACCCTTGTTCCGCCGCCTATCGAAAGTCGAATCGATTATCACCCCGCCTTCAATGTTTACAATCGAAATTAGCCCGCGCAGATTCAAATATACGAAAATAAGCATAGAAAACGTAGGCCTAATTAACGAAATATCCGTAAATAAGACTAAAAATCCGTTTATCCGTTTTGTACCCTAAATATCCGTAAAAACGGATAAAATCCGTTAAAACGGCAGCCCTGACCTACGGTGATTCTCCTCCCTCTTCCCCCACCCTGTCCCCGTCACCCAATCCACACTCATTCACCCCTAGCCAACAGCTAGCCTAGTTTTTAGTTTTCAACTAAGCCTTTCTCTCTACACTCACTGAGGAAGGTCATGTGGACCGAAAATGTTTTGATTATGTAGTTTATTTGTGTTTATGTTATCTTTCACAGTGCGCCTTCTCCATTTAAGGTAAGCTGTTGGCAGTTGGCACCCTATCTCTTTATGTCATTCACACAATGTCTATTCAAGGTCGAGTTCAAATGTCTTACATTTCGTCTGCTGCAGCTTTGATTGCGAGCCACCAGGGGTTTGTGGCGTCCAGCTTGGTGACTTCTCGCTTGGGATTCTTCTGTTCGAAGGTGATGTACGTTCCCTTCCCAGCCTCCTTGCACCACCTAAAATAATACACAAGTGTCTAATTAGCTAACTTCTAGAACGCTAACTTGCATAGTTTAATTATCTTACCTCTTACAATCGCTCAAGGACGTTTAACTTTAAACATTAAGTACAGTGTTGCCGTTTTCGTTTTACGGATTTTATCTGTTTTGACGGATTTTGAGGGTGTAAAACGGATCAACGGATTTTGATTCCAATTAATGGACTTCAAAATAAAAAGTTTCACTCTGTTTCTAACTAGGGCTGGGCAAAAAATCAATATTTTGAGGCGATATTGATAAGGGGGAATATTTTCGATATAGATACACCAAAAAATGCAAAATTTCATAATTTTAGTGGAGGTGCCGGGTAGGTAGTCGAAATTAATTAATCTTGGCTGGTACATGGTGGAGGTGCCTGGTCATAAAACACGATTGTGAGATCGTAAAAATCGTTAAATGCGTAGATACACTACCTATTTGGCAAACCTTAAAAAAGGCCTATTCTCATTTTTTTCTTTTATAAACAATTACATTTTATTTTTGATACATGGAAATTGTTACACCCGGGGATATAATTTAATCAAGGGGTCTGGAAGATACCTACCGTTATCTCCCTCGCTCGTGAATGTTCTGTTCGTTCTGGCGTCAATATATTCACAGCGTTATCACTCGCTGACATCAAAACCAGCCGTGAGAAGACATGGCGGCCCTATTTTACGTAGCATTTGATCTATCGGGAATTTTAAACACTGAGCCCAGGGTGCAGTTAATATTAGAACAAGGTTTGTAATTTGTATACATGACTAGATTCACCAAACACTGCATAACCTTAGCGCAGGCTTATTTCTAGTGAAGAAATCAATTAGGGACAGTTTTTGAAGTGACATAAATAAGGCAAGCCTTGCCTTGTCACTGGGCTAGCTTTGAATATTTACTATTTAGTGCTAGCTTGCCGTGACTTTTAAAGGAGGTGCCTTTTAGAACAAAACCGAGATTTGCCGAGTGAGTGTCGGTAAAAGATTATACCCTGGATTTAACTAGGAAACGTTAAGTCCGCGCTTGATGGATAGGTTAAATTTTAGTTTGCTGGATACTATTTGCAATCTTTTTGCTGTAGATTATTGTTGTCAAAATTGTAATTCAATTGTATAGTCGTTATATAAATTTTTTAAATTTCTGGCTACGTTTGGAACTTTTCTATCAATGTAACTAAAATCAATCTAACCATCATAACAGTTGATCTTGTTTTTCAGTTTACTATTAATTAGTTTTTTACCTTTTTAACAATATATGTTTAACAGGTTTAAAGTAACATATGTCTCTTGAAACAATAAAGGAAATGATAAATATCTTTTTTGATCTTTTTTTAGGGCAAGTGTGTCTATAAACAATGCCTTGTTCACTATTTCTAGGCCTAAGAGCTGTTACATCACTATCACTAGAATTGTCAACGAGTGTAGGCCTATTATCACTATCACAATTACAAAGGAAATTCATTATGAATAGGTCTGAAAGCTCATTATCACTATTATTCAATAAATCGTACAAAAGATCATCTTCAATTTGTGTCAATGTCATTGATGCAACTGATAATGTACTGTAGGTTGGTCCACTTGTTGTGCATTTCTTTCATTGTGATTTGTATCGTTCATAGTGGCCGAATATTGAACTTCTTCATATCGTTTTGTTCAGAATTTTACGCTGATGATCACAGTGCTGCTACCTTGCGCTAGCTCGAAAACTAACAGCGCGGGAGATTCAACAGGTCTGCGGAACGAGCTGGCGGAGCGCCGTATTTACGGTGGTACGAGCCCAGCTGTATGTCTACGTTTGCCGTATTTACGGCAGTACGAGCTGGAACATCGTATGTCTGCAGGCAATTGGGTTAATGTCCATGTGATAATATGAACGTTGTAGCCCCACCGTTTGGTCAAATTGGCCCAAATGGCACGAAATATCGCAACAAAATCAAAAAAACTTATAGTAAAAGCTATATTTCAAATAGATTCTGCTAAACTTTTTCAACTTTTTCTTTCAGAAAGCAATACATCATCATTACGTTAATGTCCATGTGAAATATGAACGTTGTAGCCCCACTTGTTTGGTCAGAATCGGCCCAAATGTCACGAAAATATCGCACTAAAAATCGAAAAAAATTGTTCGTAATTCATGAGAAATATTTCTTCGATTGTACCCAAAAACGTGGCAAGTCTAAGTTCAGAGAAAACGAAGGTCCCCTCCAATTTTCATCAAGATCGCTTATGCCGTTTGCCCGGAATCGTGCCAACAGACAGGAAAAAAAAAACACCTGAGCTAAATTTTTTGGGGGGGTCAGTGAAATTGAAGTCTTCACTTCGCTCGCTACGCTCATCCAATTATGACCCCGGGTGTACATTAGGCATTGAAAGGATTTTCAAGGAATTGAGTGTTTCATTTAAGGATTTCTAAGGATTTATGATGTACTGAAACAGGATTTTTATTATTTCTTGGTGGCAACCCTGGTTTAGAAGTTTAGTGTGCGAGTAAAATAAAACAACCCCATTACCAGGGCATTCAAACTAACCCGTGTGATTTTCTTTTCCATCTAATTATTTGATATCACCCGCTTTGGACAAGCTGTTTTTAAAAACAATTAGATAGTACAATACAGTGGAACTTTAAATTTACGTACCTTGAATCACCGAATTCCTTGATTGTGTAAAGTTTTTTGTTGGTCCCAAAAATTTTCCCATAAGGACAATGTTAAATTTTCCTTGAACTAACGTACCTTGTAACTACGTATTACGTGACTTTACGTATCGTATTTCAAGTCCCGAGTCATAATATATGGCCTCGAATTTACGTATATATGCCGCCGAACGCTGTGGGGAACGAGGGAGGTTGTTATTTACTGGTCCGAGTGCCGCCTGCTTTGACAGCTCAACACATGCCGCCAACCGCAATGGGTAATAATGCAGTCCCTTTCCTCCCCCCTCATTAGCAGCAGTCTGGCAATGTGAGAAGGTCGAGGAGGTCACCGTTCGCCCCCCCCCCCCCCCCCCCATACGATCGTAGTATTTCAGCACTGCCGACAAAAGATACTTGACTTGGCCTACCCACTCCACTACCGGCCTCTTTTCGTGACGAGCTTGAATGAGTGAGCATATGAATCAATTGATTGAGGAATCAAGCAATGATTCTATGACATGTGATCATTTTATTGTATGTGACGAAATCGACTGCAGTCTTGAGTAGCCAGACTCAGTTTAACAAGTGTTGTATTGACAACATCATTCATTGATTAAAAACAATGATCTTGCAATTATTATCGCGTAAGAAAAACACGGCACTGCTGAGAGAGAATGTGAAGTGTCACTGTGTCTGAGCTGGCTGGCCGGCCGGCCGAGAGAGGAGAGTGAGAGCCGTGCCACTGGCAGCGTGAGTGTGAGGGGAGGGGTAACCGGTCTCGTAGGGCTGGCGGGGTGGGGTGGGGAAGTGAACCTGACACACAGCTTCACAAAAGATCCCGCTTGCTGGAAGGAAATAGAACAGTGGATGCGGGAATTTTTAAAATTGTGTAAATGGGACTTTTGCAAAAACTTTTCAAAATATAGCGATCATGGCGAGAAAACGGACGATGCGGGAACAATCCATAGGGGTTTTACTGCATTTTATTTACTGCGTAATAAACTTGGCGTGTGCACATTGAATTGAGATAAGTTATTAAAATGTTGTTTGTAGTTTATTTTTATGTTTCGAAGATTTGATGGAATTTCCACCTGCTCTAAATGTTTTTTTCGCTCGTGCGATTTATTTCACGGAACAGAAAAATACACAGCATAATTACCCCTCCCCTTCCCGCGCGAGGCCGGCCACCGTGATGTCGCGTAAACAATGCTGGCTACACTACACTCGTCTTTGTGAAGGTGAAGGTCGTTCTTCGCGGAAGTCTTGTCTCTGTAAAGTTCGATTTCAGCGTGTTTTAAAGATTCAGGGGCGTTATTTAAGTGTCCGATATTTATTACGTGACAGTTGACACTGACAGCATTCGGAGATAAAATACGTAGCGGGCGGGCGCGAGCACTAATGAATGAACTGATTACGTAAGTTCGGCATGGGGGTGGGTGGGAGGGGGGCCACTGAGATAGCGACGAGGCAATGACCTTGAGCTGCCTACGATCCGATATCAATTACACTACGCAGATGTGTCACATAAACAATTTCGTAATCGGTGCTTGATGTTACTCCTGCTTGCGATTGCACAACACGAAGCGAGCGCCGAGTTAACGATGTCTTACCATCCGATGCCACCTATAAGCAAACAAACTCACTTCCTGCAGCCTTCCATGCTCATAATCCAGCATAGGCGCTACCTAGGAATAGTTTAAAGCACTCAAGTTGATGTTGTCACTTTGTTGGTACAGTAGGCGGCAATTTTGAAGGTTTTTTGAATTTACGAATTCCTTGACTTTATGTATTTTTTTTGCCTCTAGTTAAATTTGTAAATTCAAAGTTCCACTGTATGTATTTTAATTTTTGAGTGTTCAAATGTTATTGAATATTGATTATTGTTATAATTAATATTTACAACAATCAGGCCTATAATGGGTTGTTACAGTATTATAAAATTAAGCAATAATGAAAGAAAATGTACCTACCTATTGACCATTGCCTCAAACTCTTCGTGGTCCGTATCGACCGACAGGCGGACATCAAACATGACGGAAAGCTCATCGGGCACGACATTTGATTGGACTCCTCCCTAGAACAACAAGAACACGTAGAAATTGTTAAAATGTTGGTGAAGACTTGAACTATTTAAATATACCCGCAGGATTTATTGATTTGCATGGCTTACAGCAGGTTTCAATAGAAAATTAAACAATGAACTTGCTGGCACACTAGGTTGCTTGTAATGCATTGTCTAAAGCCTTGTTTATATCTAGGTTATTATCAGATATTCAACAAAGTTGAACGTTGATTTTCATCGATGTAAATACACATGGCAAAAACACTACAACATAGATAACCTGTACCAAACTAGGGCCTACACCGAATAGTATTTTTACGAACCGGATAATCGTTTAAGAAACCGGTTAAAAACCGGTTTTTGCTCCGCAAGATTTTGTGTGAATACCCCCCCCCCCCCGCCACTGCACTAAACAGCTCTCAAGACAAGCGCTCATCAATTATCGTAATATCCCAAGAGAAGACGTAATGCTGTCCCATTAAATAATGACGTGTTGATGAAGTAGTATTTCATAATCAGGAAAGAGGAACAGCGGCAGGCCATTAAGATAACACTCGAGATTCCTTGCATCTGGTTTTTATCTTGTCACAGTCTAGTCAAGGTCACGATGCGTTGGCGCAGGGCGAGGGGGCTGGAGCCGGAATGCTGGAGAGTAAACAAGATAAGGAAAGGCCAGCCTCTACAGTATCTCTATTCCCATGTGATTAATTTCAGTTATTACCACTGGTGACAGCTTTGACATCTAGCAGATTAGAATTGTTAAGGTTGGTTATAAGATCACGAGTGGTTAGACAGAAGGGATGGGGCGGAGGGGCATACTCAACACACTGCCACAAGCCGGTGCCGGCGGCATGAACAAAGGATATTATAATTCGAAAGAAAATCGCCGCCAAGCACAAAAGAAATGAGAAAGCGCATGTTTACATTAACCTTCAGCCTACAATGTGACACCTGTGTTGCACGGGAAAGCGCGGCGATATGAAAAAAACTTTATTTTTGAATTTTCGAAAAACCGGTTTACGAAATGAAAACCGGTTTCCTACGTAACCGGTTTCAAACCGGTTTCCGATTATTCGATGTAGGCCCTATACCAAACATTTGTCTGGGAAATTACAATTTGTGGATAAGGCCAACTGGCTGATTTAAACAAAAATCTGACTAGGGATGGATGACATGGCAGAATCGATTCCTGTCTACATCGATTCCAAATTGAAGGAATCAATAACTCACTAGACTAGGGTTGCCCTTTTCATTGATTTTGTGGATGCAAAACGGATCGACAAATTTTGATTCCAATTTATTGATTAAAAAAATTAAACGTAATTTTAAAAAAAAAATCCATTTTTACACTTTTTCTAACTAGGGCCGGCTGGGCAAAAAAATCAATAGTATTTCGATGCGATATCGATAAGTGGGAATATTTTCGATATTGTAATTTACACACACAAAATAAAATGCTAAATTTCGTAATTTTGGGGGAGGTCGGGGTAGGTAGGTAGTCCAAATTAAATTAATCCTGGCAGGTACATCCGGGGTCATATAAAATCAGAGGTCTGAAAGATACTCTTTCACACGACATCTCGTGTCAAATCTGTGCATTATTTATATCGCCTGTGAACTGCATTATGATCGAGAAGCCCTAACTATTTGTTTATAATATATTAGGAGGCTTTAAAGACTCTTGGTCACAATATCATATCTAGAAGGCAGTCAAGTGAAACAATTACAAAACAACATACACAACTTTATGGTTTGCAAAAGACTTGCAGCAGATAGAATTATTGAAATTAATTAGAACTAGGCAAATTAATCTAAGGCATAGTCTTAATGCTAGCTAGGCCAAGTATCGATTATATGCTCTCTTACCTCCCTATAATCTCTAGGCTTGAAGTTCCTGGTGAATAGAATTCCTTTGGATTAGCGCCATGTTTCTTATTTATTCGAAATGCGTCCAGCGATAAATAATGGCCAGATTGACCACGAGAGTCGGTGAAAGAGTATCTTCAGCCTCTTGATATTAAGATGACCCTGGCTGTACATGGTGGGGATGCCGAGTCATAAAACACGATTGTGAGATCGTAAAAATAGTTATGCATTTATGCTATGGTGATACCTTATCAAACCTATTTGTCCTCGAATCAAAGTTAAATAATTTATTCTCGATTATGTTAATAGCCTACTGAAAAATAAAAACAACACACATTTTTTTTATTTGAAACCTCACTAAAAAAAAGTTCTTGTAACAGAGTTTAGCAGCAGAGACTAGATACATTACTTTTCATTAATTCACCTGAATCATGGTAAGGTTGACGCTGGTGACGTCACCGAACGTCAGCTCGGGATTGGCCGCTAGTTTGCCCTTCTGAATCTCCCGATATTCCATGAACCTGTCAATGATGGTACGCAGCTTCTCCCCTGCCGTATCTGGGAGAAGGATCGATCCGTGCCCAGTTGATCCGGGACAGTGGACCTCGATGTCTGGATAACAGAGACAATATTTGTTAGAATACTTTCCCAATTAGCAAGTCCTGTGATTTATTTTATTGCATGTTCCCAAGACAGTGATAGCCTACATGAAGGAAGTTTTTAAGTTGATCATTTAGGCTTATTTAGGTATAGGCAGAGGTCTATGAGTTGACAAGATTTATATCAATACAGTCGAGCCCACGTTTTGAGAAATTCAAGAGAACCGAAAATCATTTAGTAAGAAATGAATTTTGCTTAAAAAATATTAGGACCTTCATTGTTTTTTACATCTAAATAAATTCCATGAATGTTGGACTACCTCCTTCAAAATAACAATTTTAATTAAAATGTATTTGTAAAAAATAAAAAGGTCTTTTTCTTTTCATATGCCCACAATTTACATTATTCATGTCATCATGTGTTTTCTAGTTAGCCAGTAGAGATAGAACTCCTGTTCACTCCAATACATGCCATTTGGCATTTTGTCCAATTCAACCTTGACTTGTTGTGTGGCTCGTTGGTCTTGTGGTTAGCGTATCTGCTTCCAATGCAGAAGGTCCAGGGTTCGATTCCCGCTAAAGTCAGAAGTTTTTTAACTTCTGATTTGGACTTAAGTCCATCAGTTCTTGTCTTAGGAGTTTGTAAACGGTGACTTTGGAGCCGTCCTAGCAACGAAGCACATAATAAATTTCAGAGTTGTTCTGAATCGGCCTTGTTGATTCTGGCGTTGATTCGCGGGTGTTCGCACTGTCCATACCACTGATTGCTATATTTCCTATTAAAAAAATATCGATCTTTGGTTGGTTATCGCTAGAGGTAGTGAAAAATGGTGATAACGAAATTTGCGAATTTTTTAAAATGTCCTTTTTAGTGCCTAAAATGTAATATTGTTGATGAATTACATCATTTAGAGATGTAAAAAACACATTTTGAAATCTCGTGTATAGCGCGAAATAACGAACAAAATTGTATGAAACTGGTCAAAACGCGAATTAACTCGCGAAATTGAACCGTTTAGAGTGCAAAATGTAAGGGATGGTGGAGGTGCCGGTCCAGTTTTGGTGGAGGTGCCGGTCCAGACTGAATATTATGCGTGCGGTAGGCGGTACAGTCATCAAACAGTCAACGCAACGCGCGCGTCACGGGCTTCACGGAAATAGACCGCGGAAATAACGGCGCGTATATGACTCCGCGGAAACAGTCCACCAAAATAACAGTGCATACAAATATTTATTTTTTGTTGGGAATCGACTCTGAATCGATTTTTAGGTCACAATGATCGATTCTAACTTTTTGGAATCGATGTCATCCCTAACTTAAGGGGCTCTGTTTTTTTTTGGGGGGGGGGGGGATTTTTGGATTTTTTCGAAACGTTTTTGACAATTTTTTCGAAATCGCGAAAAACGCAAAATTTGGGTTTTTAAAAACGAAATTTGCGTTTTTATATCACCATTTTTCATTACCTCTAGTTATCGCTCACTCGTCGAATGCGTCGGGGCCTGCAGGGTTGGCTTGGTCGCTTTGATTTAAAGTCCCCCACTGAAAATCAGTTATATTACTGAGTGGGTAGACTCTAAATAAAATTTATTTATATTATTATTTATTTTATAGCCCTCCATTAAAAAAGATGTTTCCTGTTTTAAACAAATGTTTAGTCGTTTCTTCCTGTTATGAATTTACAATTGATCCTCACTCTCCCAACTGTTCAACGTGTCCACTGCGAGACCAACACCGCGTCAACTTCATTCACAGAATCTGTAATTGCCATCGTAATATTACGAGACGAGAGTTCACTCATTCTCTTCATAAGAAAGCGGAGAATGTATCACGTTTTCAGTTTTCACTATCGCATAACTTCATTGAAATATAGTTGATTGACTATTCTATAACACGTGCACGTTTTGTCAACGGAAGTCATTAGAACGACACTAGCCAACAGCTTATGTAAGCAGAACTTATGAGCAACCTATTGTTTACACTGCTTACTCGAACATTTAAGGCAACTGTCAAAATAGCTTGCATATAGTCCGGCGTTATTGTGTTTAATCTTTGGATAGGAATGCTACTTACAATTGATGAATAATAATTTCTTCACCATAATCTCCTCTGACCAAAACTCCTGTCTATACCCCTCCAGATACAAAGATTCCATACACTGATTGATGTCTGACTGTCTGTCAGTTATTTGACAGCTGTTGCCGTCCGTATGACAACAATAACTAGAAAAACAAAAACCAATTTCAGTGCGCCATAGTGCGACCAGCTGAATACGCTATGCAAAGTGCACTATTGTTTGAGATGTCAATTTTTCAAAAAAGAACAGT